>JASAMX010026555.1:0-61518 GCA_030248175.1 Microlaimidae sp. YZB2_3
TAAAATTTTCTGACATTTACTCTACTTTTTCTGAACTTTTAGCTTGAATACATGTCCTCTTGTAGAATTGGTATTAAAAGTAAAAATATCACTAGGTTTAATGCGCGTTATTATGAATGATTTTGTAACATTCTGTCAGATACAAAAAAAGTTCGACGTTCAGATAATTTTGGCAAGTTTAAAATTTTAAATCTTTCTTCATAATTAACATATGGAATATGACACCGTTTAAATAATCGTCTAGTAAAAATTTTTTGTACACTTTCAATCATATTTATGTCTTTAAGTAAATATGGATTCCAAACAACACTACAATACTCCAGAGTGGGCCTTACATAAAATGTAAACACTCGTAACAAATTTTTCAAATAGTTTGATGAAAATGTTCTAAATATTAATGCTGATAATCTTAATGCTTTTTTTTTGATATGATTTTACAGTGCTCAGAAAATTTTAAATTATCTGTCATATAAACACCTAAATCTTTCACTAATTTTGAGTATTTAAGAGTGTTTCCTTTAATTTTGTATGCGAACCTATCTGATTTTTGTGTTAAGCTTATTTGCAAGACTTCGCATTTTTTTTCTGATAATTCCATCTGCCAGTTGTTTGACCATTCAGAAATCCTATAAATCCTTCTGTAGTTCTTCAGTTTTTTCGATTTTATTTGCAGAAAAATAACTTGTAAAAATTTTTGCGTCATCCGCAAAAAGATTAATCTGACTATTGTGAATGCACTCAGTTAGGTCGTTAATATAGATCAAAAAAAGAAAAGGGCCCAATACCGAACCTTGAGGAACTGAGCTACTAACAATACGAGAAGATGACTCAGAGTTATTAATAAGTACCTTCATTGTTCTTCCAACTAGAAATGCTTCAATCCATTTTAAAAATTTTCCCTTTATGCCAAGTTTATCAAGTTTAAAAATTAATTTATTGTGAGAAACCTTGTCAAAAGCTTTAGCAAAATCCAAATAAATAACGTCAATTGTTTTTTTATTTTTTAATGAAATAGTCCAATTATTGAGTGTTTCAAGGAGCTGTGTTATAGTTGAACTTTTAGCTGTAAAGCCATGTTGGCACCTAGACAAGAAATTTACAAAAAAAGTCAAAAGTTCATCTTTAACTAAACGCTCCATTATTTTGCAAACATTTGATGTTAAAGAAACTGGACGGTAATTATTTGGATTGCTTTTAGAACCTTTTTTAAACAATGGTATTACAAAAGCGGTTTTCCAGTCATCTGGTAAAATACCAAAATGAAAAGATTTTTGAAATATTATTGATAATGGTTCTGCAATAACAAGTGCAAGACGCTTAAGAAAAAATGCTGGTAACCCATCTGGTGTCCTAGACATTTTGCTTGGTAGTTTTTTAATAGCTTTTAAAACTTTTTTAACACTAAAAAACATATTATCTAGGTATCCTTCATTTCTTTCAGTAAAGTTAGGTAGTTTTCCATCGTCAGTTGTAAATATTGAACCAAAATAGTCCGCAAAAAGCTCTGCTTTTTCTAAATCTGTTTCAACATATGATGAATCTTGTTTTTGTAATGGTGGTATGATTTCTTTATTTTGTATTTTACTATTAATAAATTTGTAAAAAGAATTTTTGTCAGCTGATTTCAGAATACGTTTCTCATTATCTACATGAAAATTTTTAATCAAAGTTTTGTAATCATCACATAAATTTTTATATTCTTTTTGGGTTTTTAATCCGTTTTTGTAATTACGCCATGTTTTACGTTTTATATTTTGTAATTTTTTGATATATTTCGGATAATTAAGATTTCTTTTTTTTGTTTTATGGATTTTTTTCAAAGGTACATGTCTGTTTATTCCCTCATTGATAATAGCTTTAAAACACTGCCAGAAATCCTCAACCGTGTTGCAAGATGCAAAAAGTTGATCCCAATTAACAGCCATCAAAAAAAGAGAAAACATCTCATAGTCACCTTTTAGAAAATCCGGAACACAATAATCTATCGACTTATTTTGAGAAGCAAAAATATCACAGTTTATTGTAAGACCTATTGAGTGATGATCTGAGTTTGAGAAACCTGGTAAAACTACTGTTTCATTAATAATTTCTGGATCATTCAAGAAAATTAAATCAAGAAATTTATCATTTCTTGTTGGTTCGCTAACAAGCTGGACTAAAGCTAATTCGTTAAAAAAATTGTACCATTCGTATTCATTTTGATTATTAGATACAATTTCTACAGACGTCCACAGAATGCCCGGCAAATTAAAATCACCAGCTAAAATAACAGTGCCACTAAAACTCTCGGTAATTTTTTGAAGTAATTCAAAAATAACTGAATCTTCTTGCTTAGTTGTTTGAGGTTTGCGATACAAGCAAATCACTCTGATTTTACTTTTATTAGCAATTCGAATATCCACTGCTATGATTTCTATATTTTTGTATGTCTCGTCTATAACCACTGAAAATACATCTAAGTTGTTTTTGGTTAGTATACAAACTCCACCCCCTTCTTGGTTTTTGCGATCATTCCTAAAAATATTAAAATTGTTGTTTTGATCAATCATTCTATCGGTAATAGAATCATTTAACCATGTTTCTGTTATTATAAACAAATCTATATTTCCAAACACGATATCTTCCCCAGAAATCAAACAGTCCAACTCTTCAAAAGAATTTTTTAAGCTCCTAGCATTAAAACATAAAACTTTTAAGTTTTTTTGACCTAAGTAATCGATTCGCGTATCATCCTATTTTAAATCCGACTGTTTGATTTCATTCTTGGCCACTAAATCGTACAGAAAAGGCGTTCCTTTTTCTGTATAACGAACGGTAATATGACGATTTTTATCATTATCTAAAATTTTATTTCGTAATATCAAAAGATTTCGCTGTTGGGCTCTTTGGTCTTCTGTCAAAGATGGCCTGATGTATACACCGTGGTATTTTGCCGATCCCTTAAACTGCCTTCCAGACGCCACCATTTTATTTCGAATCCTCGCTGAAGAAAACCGAACTTTTAGGAGACGATTGGGATACTTGTCTGTTTTTCTTCCGATCCGAAAGTGTTCAGCAACCGTGACTCCTTCGTTTCCGTCGTCGAGAAAGTCGACAAGCTCTTGAACCGTCGCCGTTTCCTCCGCTGGTGAATTTCCTTCTTTTAAACCGGAAATCACTACAAGCGTAGAGTGCTCTTTTTCATTAAAGATTTTCTCCATGTGGGACGTTAACAACGGAATCATCTTGGCCATTACCGATTCACAAATATCAATTACAATATCTTTATCCAGTTTTCTGCCTTGATGTTTTTCTAATTGCTCAATTCTGTTGGATAAAGCGAATTTTTCGTTTTCCCAAACCTTTCTATCCTCTTCTAATTGCTTTATTTTGTTTTTTAAACTGGCGTTTTCCGCACATATGGCTTCAAATTCTTCTTTTTTGACCATTTTTTTCAATAAATAAACAGAATGCAAGTATTGTAAAGTGATTATTATTTGCGTTATAACTTGCAGATCATTTAAAACCGGTTTACTGTCTTATTAGGCTGTTTCAGCAAAAATTCAAAATGGCAAATTAATCGAAATTAAGTTAAAAATTGATTAAATAATATAATTTCTTAGTAATTAAAAAGCATAAAAAAGATAAATTACAGCTTACAAAGTAAACAATAATTCTTTTTCACAATTTTACTTGAGAATTTTCGTTTATTTTACTGGATTTTACGATTTTTTTTGCACAAGATAATTTAACACAGCCACTTCTTCAGCCAGCACACCCCCACCCCCCCCCCCACACCACCCAGACATATCGCGCAATAGAGAAAAAAAAAAAAAGATCTCAAACGCAACCCACACAAAATAGACGCACACACACCCCAGCAACAAGAGAGAAGAAAACGCGCGCCACAAGCAAGCCACGCAACCAAAAAACAAAAAACCAGAAACAAAAACAACAAAAAGCAGAAAACCAGAACCCAAAACACCAAAAAAATAGAAAAACCAAAAAAAAACGAACAACACGAAAAACTCATCTTGCAATAGAAAAAAAATGTAAAATGTGGGTAGATGATTCTCAAACGCGAACCTTAGGGCCGGTTCACACCTAATATGTGACGCACAGTGCACACAGTTCACCCCGCAGCAAACAAAGAGAAATAGACCCCCCCTCCTCTACCCTATCTGCCACCACTCCGGAACAGCCCTCAAAAAACAAATAACCAAAAATCCCCCAGAACCAATAAAAAACACAAGACACTACAACACAAACATTCTGACACATAAAAACCTTAAACCAATCCAATAAATTAATATAAAATCCAAATAAAAACTAAATTATTCTTTTAACTAAATACAAGCAGCAACACAAAAGATATAGAATATATATTTTCTTTTGAAAAAAAAAAAACAAACCAACCCACACAACCACACACACACACCCACACACAAAAACCCCCCACACCCACCCACCACAACAAACCACAAAAAACACAACAAACCCCCCACACCAAACAAAAACACACACAAATGTAATTTTATAAATTATATATTAAATTAATAATAAGGAAGTAATAACACCAAAAACACTTAAAATGTTTAAAAAACAACATGATTTAGTTTTAAAATGCTTAAAAAGTGATACAAATCGATTTAACTTAAGGCTGAAGATTGAAAATTTTTTTGTATACGTTACACATACATAGCAATGTTATATATATTTTTATGTTATTTGCAACAATAAATATTTTTTAAGATTATTATAAAAATAATAATTTATTTACTTGTTTAATTTGCCTTGTTTTAACGCCAATAACGCACATTTTGTAAAGTTAAGTCCAACAACAGCTAGTGGAAAATTCTAAACAGTAAAACAATGTTAAAATAAAAATTTTAAAAAAACTAGCGGCTTTTTATTAGAAACGATTACACAATAGTGAAAAGTCTCAATAGCAATGATTTAGAAAAACTACGATTTGTTTTAAATAAAAACTTAAATTTTCAAATTGTTTTCAGGCGTAGACAGTCGAAACACCAAAAAAATATGTATTCACATAATAAGGTCATTTTATAAATGTCTAAAGTCTGCTAATTGATGAACGTAATCGTAGTCAGATTTTAGTAAAATTTTACAAAAACCATAGAGAAGCTATGTTTTAAGTTTGGTCCAATTTCAGCATTTTATTAATTAGGTTAATTCATTATTTTTTAGTAATTTATTAATCAATTACCTCTGGAAAATTTTTTGTGTGTGTGAATTTTATTTCCATCCTAATAATTTTTATAATTTAAGCTTTGTGGTTTTTGTGGTTTGTGGCAGGCTGCCGCCAGAAGTGTTGGCCGCTTAACGCACACCGATTCACCTCTCTCTGACAGCAGCACCTTAGTACATTACTATAAAACGAGGGACTAGATATAAATAAAACCAAACTTGCGGCAGGTTTTTTGTAGAGGTTTAGTAGGGGTTAGTAGAAGTTAAAAAATACTTGATAATCTAATTTATCTAATTTTGTATATAAATTAAAATTTAAAAATATTTTTAATCTGCTTATTAAATATTCAAACAAAATAATTGGTTTTTTTATGGAGAAATAAATTAAACTTTTTATTATGAAACTAAAAAATATTCATACTTTTCCCAGGCCTTTTTTTAAATAGGAACCATTCATTTAAAAAACCAGTACACCTGATTCCAGTTTTTTTAAAACCTAATTTTTTTTAATCTAATTATAAAAAACAAAACAAACCTAAGACCGCCAAAGATTAATGAGCGTTTTGAGTATTATGTTTGGACACTACAATGAAATCGCTATTTCTTTTAACCAAAAAAATTATAATGGGCCCTGAATTTTTTTGTGGTTAAGTTGCTTTTAACCCGTTCCCGTAATGTCGTACGTAAACCTTACCGCGGCAAACTCTACGCATGACCTAAGTCGTATTTCCGTCATACATAATTTTTGTGCGCGAATAGTGCCCAGTGAGCGAGCAAACTAAAATTTTTAAAGCTGTACGGTAGCAATATGCAAATTTTTGCAACATTAAATATTCTATGTAATACACTGTATCCGTGAGAGAAATCTGCATATTGCTACCGTACAACTTTAACCATTTCAATTTGCTCGCTCACTGGGCACTGCTTGCGCAAAAAAATATCTATGACAAAAATAAGACAGGTCTTACGAAGGTTTCACGGTTGTAACCAAGGAAAAGACAATTACGGGAACGGGTTAAATAAAAAAACAGTTTTTATTAAATAATAAATATCAACACAGAAATTTTATTTTTATAATCAGTTTTTTTTCTATTTTACTCGTAAATGGCAGGTTGGACAAATTTAAAAGTTTTAGTTGTAATTACTTTCAAAGTTACAACTGTTTATAATTAACCCTTTGGGATTCTTTCCGTTGCATATCCGAACAAGGATTTCCGCCACCGCGGCTCAGTGTTAAACTTGGCGCCCATCGCATCGTAGACACTGAGTTTAAAGAACTGTAGCACTGACGCATAATACCATCTGCGGATTTGCAGTGATTTGCAGTTAAAAAATCCCAAAAGGTTAAACCCTTTAAAAAATTTCTTATATATTTTTTGTGCTTTACGATATCGTATCCCACCCACAATTGAATTTTACAATATTTGTTTTTAATGTTTACCCGCTTTTCATCAATCGACAATGCATAGAGAAGAGACATATCAGAGTAGCCCAAACCGTTAGTGGGACAAGATACCAAAGCTACCAACTGGGCCAAACCAAACATTCCTACTCCCCGAAGATCTGTGCTTGGATCATCGCCTCAAAAGAAATTTTATAATTTTTAAAGTCAAAATAAATTGAATTTTAGCAAAAAAATTAATATTTGAAATCGTACAAAATATAAATCTTGAAACTGAATAATAAATGTAGTTAATACATTTTTAGCAAGCGCCGCTAATTCACTATTGTTCTGACTTGGATCGTGTGGTGTGTACAAAATTAGTCAAAAATGTAATCTTGTACGATACAAAATACAACAAAAGAATGATTTTAAAGCTACATAGCACATTTCAATTTCAAAATCAAAATATAAAAATTCAAAATATAAAAATTTCAAAATCAATAAGTAAAAAGTATAAAATATTCAAGTAATTTTTCGATGGAGGAATTTATCTTTGGGTATTATCTTTGTAAGTATATGTAGCTCAGTGGTAAAAACGACGAATAAAAAATGAAATTTATGAAATGCCATTAAAAAATAAAATAAAAAACCGCTCAATTCGAGCGAAGAAAAAATAACAAATTATTTTGTTTTAAAAAAATAGTAACCGCAGGTTCAAGTTATCGTGACGCGTCTATAATAAATTAACGTATCAGTTAATATCACCAGTTACCTTGAAATCCAATCAATTCCCAATGCGCACCATAGCGCTTTAATACTGAATGATGAGGTCGAAGTGAACGGAAAAGGGTAAAGAGCATTTCACTGTGTAATAAGCTACTGTTGTCAAAAGAAGCTAAAATTCAATACAACCCAATATAAATTTCACTAATAAAAATGGCACACTAAAACTCCCTATTAACCAACGCAAAAAAACATAAAATTTTATAAATTAAACATACCGTGCTATTCATACAACTTTGGGGCCCGGTCCACTTTGAACTGGGTCCGATTTGATCATCAAAAAAGTGGCATGGTCCGTTTTAATCATCGGAAAGGTGAATTAGGTTAGTTTTTGTTTCACTCTACTTTTGGACTATTTACGGCTTTTAATTTTGAATTTTTACATTGAAAACTCAATATTTACTCATGATTTTGAATTATCATTGTGAAAATCCGAAATTAAGAGTCATAAATAGTCCAAAAACAGGGTGAAACAAAAACGAACCCAGTCCACTTTTTTGATGATCAAATCGGACCCAGTCCAAAGTGGACCAGGTCCAAAAGTTTTATGAATATCACGGATAATTGGTCATATAAAAATATAGTTAGAAATCGTTGTTTTACAATTTAAAAAAAATCGATTATTCACAAATAAATTGCGTTTTCGAAACATTTAATACCATAGATTTTCAAGTATATATTATATATATATATAAGATAAAACGGTGGTCGACCTACTTTTGGATATTGCTAATATTGTGTTTTTTTCATCTTCCAATATATCTGTAAGAGTATTTGAAGATTTCACTCCACAACAAAAAGGTTCTATTGAAATTCCGGATTGGCTGCTTGTTGTCGCTTTTAGCTTTTCCTGCAAAATAACTAATGTGTGTCGCTTTGACTTTTTAATTATAAATAAAATTTGTTTAAAGTGTTATTTTAAAATGATTTGGCTTCCTTCAACGAACAAAACGCAGAATTTTATATTATTTTTAAAAATACCAAATTAATTTATTTTGGCATAATAGTTTGGCATAATTTTGGCATGATACCCTTGGTTTTTGGAAATTGCCAAAATTAGAGAAGAGCACGAATCTTCTTTTCTTATATTAAAAGGTTAAGCTAGTGCACAGTTAACCGTGTTTGATGGAATATGCTGAAAAAAATCAAACCTTAAATTACACTTGACCCCACCAAAACTATATTCATTTTACATAAAGAAACGCTTGCTCATATTTTTGTGATTACTAAAGTAATAACATAATATAGTAATAACAGCTGATCAACTCATGTCCCAACCATCTTTTTTTATTTCTAGGTTATATAGGCAAAAAAAACTAATTTTGGGTATTTTTTAACAATGACAACAGATAATATATAAAGGTGCGGTATACTAAATCATGACGCTTTTTTTAGCTTGGATTTTGGTATCAATCGATGCGTCAGGTTTTACTGAGTAAAAAATTGTATTACAAAAAAATTAATTTTCAGCGGTTGTCCAGATATTTAAAAGAATATCGCTTGGTTATTCCAGATAATTTTTGATTTTTTACCAAACACCAGCCACGGTGTGTTTTGTTTGCTTACGTTGGTTGGACTTTGCAAACGCATTCTTTCTCGTAAAAATTCAGATTTATTTAAGATATTGTATATGGAAATTTTGTTACGAAAATATGCAAAATTTTTAATTATACTAATTTCTGTGTCTTTTTATTATTATAATCAAGTTATAATGTTTTATTTTAAATATATGATTTGATGTATTTTGAGTTCAGTTAAATATTGGCAGGCGTTTTTTTAGTCTCTCATAAGGCGTACATATAAAAATCGATGATAAAAAAATTAAAAAAAATCCCATAAAAAAATCGATGAAATAATGAAGCGATAATATCTAGACAACCGCTGAAAATTTATTTTTTTGTAATACAATTTTATACTCAGTGAAACCTGACGTACCGATTGATACCAAAACCCAAGCGAAAAAAATACACCATAATTTAGTATACCGCACCTTCAATATAAAAAAATCATTTCTGTTTTTTTCATAGAATCAAAAAGTATTAGTTTTACCCTTCCTTCTGAAAGATCTGATTGAAGAAGACGATTCCAACATTCTGAAAACTTTAAAAAATCATCGTGTAATCGCGTAAAATCGTGGCTTAGCGGTGTTTCGCTTCGGCTATCATGATTGGACGACTCTTCATGGCAACGTGAATTGTGATTGGTAGAAAAGGCGGCTGATACCCGACGTTCATTGGTCCGACCAGCATTGTTGCCATTTTCTCCGATTGGTGGCAGTTGATTTAGCTCGACAGTTTCCCACTCGTTTTTTGCTTCTTCAAATTTTCGTTTTTGCTCTTGATATTCAGAAGTGCACGGTTCGATTTCCATACTTCACCACAAAACCATTTCATTCAAAACTTAATATGCATTCATCTAAAATTAAATAATTATTATTTTTTCAAATAAATTATAAACAATATATAATAAAAACTAAATATATAAAAATTATGCAACTGCATGTTTTGCTTAACCTAAATTTAATGTCCTAAATCTGTTAATTTTCAGTAAGACAGACCGTAATTAGGTCGTGCTCTAATTAAGGCCACTAAACTCCAATCAGATGACACACATTAGAAATAGTAGAATCGTATATAGAGCAATCAAAAACCTAAGAACGCCTTCCAACTAAAGCTCTCCAACTAAACAATTTGGCACTAGGTGTTTTTGATTGTGCTATTTTTCCATTTTATTTCATTTTATTTTTAAACAGTTTGAAGATGTTTCTTTAATTTACAGAAATATAATTTTCTAAAAAACAAAAATAATCGTTGAGTTCTTTTTTTTAATTTTTCAATGTTCATAATTTTTAGTTTGTGTTGCTCGATTAACACCTCGTAGATTTTAAACCTGTTTTATCTCGCTAACGGGGTGAAGGATTTTGTGTTGGGTATATAAAGGAACAAATGCAGCTTAAGCACTTGACTTTTACCTGAAATGAATTAAAAAATTGTATTTATGACGTTATTAGTGCAACTAATACAGTGAAAAAACCTGGTCCTAATAAAACAAAAAAATTAATAGTAAAAGATAAAAAATGCCGTTTGATATGCTACTAGCGCAAGCATTTCCGAGTATTTTTTAAAAATTTAAGCGAAATTCGTTCGCTTTTTTAATAAAATGTTAAATAAGCACGGTTTTTTGCGATTTTTGCAGAAAAATTTGTTCGCAAGTCCTGATTACTTTAAAACTTGTGGTACTCTCTGCACATAAGATAAACATAAACAAATTACTCATATCATTTATGTATTTTTGGCCTGTCTTGAGAACTTTTTTGGGGGGAAGGGGATAACTTTAAAAACTTTTAGGTGGTCGGAGAAAATGCACGTTTTTGTTTATGAAAGTTTTTGATCGAAACTGCAAAAAAATTATGCTGGACCCCATAAGTCGCTTTTTGATATATAAATCGTTTTATAAAAAATTATTTTTTTAACTTATAACAACCTTAAAATATTGGGCTATTAAATCTTGGCTGCGTTCCAGGCCTTTTTGGCATTTGTAGCTAATCTTTAAATTTTGAAAAGTTGCAAGAGAAAAAATTTTTAAAGTTGATTTCTTTCAATCAATTTATACTAAAACGAAATAATCCAGAATTCTGCTTTCTTTTCATCCGTGAAATTTTTAATAGATGTTTTGCACTGCAAAATTTGAAAATTTGTTACAGATTTTAAAATATAGAAGCATGAAATAAATTTACATTCTGATTTTTTGCAAAACATACATGTATTTTTGTATTAGAAAATCATTAAACCTGAATTATTTTTTTACAAACATGTTATGCAAGAACGACGTTTTTCAGTTGTAATTCTGAGTGATTTTGTAGTATTAGCTGAAAATCACCAAAAAGGCCTGGCATCCAAATTTTAGTTACCTAATATTTGAGAGCTTTTTAAAGCTTAAAAATAAAATTTTACGTTAATTTTAAAGACCCTGAAATGGCGGGTGCCATTTGGCTATAAGCACCTTGCACTGAAACTCTGTTTATACATGAAGTATGCAATATACATAAGCGTCACCATAATGAATAATTACCGTATCTCCTACTTATCTTTCGTAGTATGCAGATCAAGCGATCAAAAGCGCGCGAAATTTCGTTCGGTTGATCTGCATACTACAAAAGATAAGTAGGAGATACGGTAATTATCCATTATGGTGACACTTATGTATATTGCATATTTCATGTATAAACGGAGTTCCAGTGCAAGGTGCCTATATGTTTTGTTCCGTGGGAATCAAAGCGGGTGGAGCTCGAAATAAGTCGTTCAAAACGTTCATTGTAATGAACATTTTCCAAGCGCTCAATGACTTAAAGTGATTCCATTCTGTGGTTACCTTTAACATTGAACAACTTCCGTTCAAATGAGAGGTTTAAACATCGTGTGTGTCAGAAGAATTTTACAACAAAAAACGACTTGTGGTGTATAATATTTTTTTTCAATTTCAAAAACAATTACAAACCAAAATATGCATTGTTTTCGGCCCCCGAAAAATTGTAAAATTCTCAGGACAACCTCAGTACGTACAATTAATAAATAACTTGTTTATGTTTATGTTATGAGTAAAGAGTACCAAAAGTTTTAAAAATAATCGAGACTTATGAACAAATTCATAAATCGAAAAAACAGCGAGTAATCAACATTTTATTTAAAAAATTCAAACAACAAAATTCGCTAGAATTTTAAAAAAAGAATTAAAGAGGCTTCTGCTAACGCCACCAAACGGCATTTTTTATCTCTTAGTAATAAAAAATTTTGTTTTTTGGGAACTAGTTTTGGTATGATGACGTCATAGTTAAACAAAGTTTTTTGACCATTTTATCTAATAGCCAATATAATAGGCTGAGCCATGCCCAAATAAATATATGCTCAACAAAAAAGCCTCTGCTGCATATAACAGCTAAAAGTTCAAGTTTTTTCGCGAATAAATCAAACTTTTGTTTACACACTATAACATCATAAATGTGTTCAAAAATTAGTTCAAATTCAAAATTTAGTTTTATGCATGTATTTAACGGGACTTTTGTTTTCAAGCCAAAATTTTTGTTTGCTAAGTTTAATTTGTTGCTAATATGACTAAACCGACTGAATTGTTCATATAGATGTTGAAAAACACACTTCTAAAAAATTAACACAAAACAAAGAAAAAATCTATATTTTTGTTTTTACTGGCCGTTAAAGACTTTTGAAAACACTAAAATTTTTTTTTTATTTTAGTCTAAACAATCTTACAATGGCAATAATAGTAAAAAAATACATTAAACAATGCATTCCATTAAAAGCCAATGAAACAAACAACAAGTAAACAACAAATTTCAAAAACAATTATGACTCAGACATTTTTCTAAAAGACATCGAGTACTTAAAATTTAGATTATAGTGTTTGATAAATAGACTATACCTTTTTTATAATAACTACTTTTCTCATATTTGCGAGTGAAGCAGAGGTGAATATAAGCAAAAATTAATTATAAAATGTTATTATCTTTTTTATTCAAAACAAATTGAAACAGAAAAATTTTCTTTGCTCAATATAGTAGCAAAAATAAATATCAGCAGTTTTTGTAATGAAAAATCTCCACAAAAAATGTTTTGCTATTTTTCTTAACGTTTTGTTTTTTACAATATTAAAACACCCAAATAATTACTGTAATACTTACATATTCCTAAAATGGTTTTTTTTAATTTTCAGTATTGCTTTTTTTATTTCAAAACAGTGTAACATCCGTAACATATACAAATATAATCTCTAAATAATCAAGTTTTTTGTTTATAAACGAAAGTATTATGAAATTTAGTGAATGACGTATAATATTTTTTCAATCCCTAAGTTTCTGGAAAAACTATCGTTAGAGCAATTTAACAACGAATATGCGTGTTGAGGAATAAATATCTTTTCACTAAAAAATGTTTTTTTACGGTTTTAATAATGTTAATTAAAAATATTTTTAAATAACAAAATTAGAGATAACTATAGTCTATACAAAAATGATGCGGACTGGCGACAAAACTCGAACTTTGAAATGTTATATATCCATAACGGAGATTAGAATATGTGCGGGACATATCTTTGTTATTACGTCATAATTGATGGTTTTTATTGGCTCCTCCGTTATAAAATGACGCAATTCAGACCAGATCGCGGATTCAAAAATATAGCATATTTTTGTAGATATATAGATATTTTTATAGCATATTTTTGTAGATATATAATATAGATACACGAAAATTAGCATTACTTTAAAAAAATTACATTGGGATATTGACAAAAGTTGAGAGACATACTCTCTGTTTTTTTAGCGATACTGGAAAAAAGTTGACAAAAAATTTTTTGTTTGCGGTCTTATAACTTTTGAACGCGCCGCGATCAATATGCAAATATCTCGCGTTAAGGTCTTTGCACTTTTGGCTACCTCCTGAAATAAAAATTTTTTCAAAAATTTTGGGGGGTTAGTCCCAAGATTGCCAAAATTTACGGTCGATTTTTTTCGACCAAATTTCCAACTTTTTACCATATGGGGCTTTACGTCTGAAAATTTTTTGGCAGATTGCCCATACTTTTCTGAGCTCAAAAATATATAACTTGTTAGGGGTAACCTACCTGGGTCGGGTACCCCGAGAGGTTAAAGGGGGTCAATTTCACGATTTTTGCTAAAAATCTTTGTATGGGGGACACCTTATGCATATTTTGGCATCATGCTCAAAAACTGTTAGAACCACAAAGGGTACAAAGGGGTCTGTATTTTGGTTACCCAACCATTTAGAGCAAATTTTTTTTATATTTTTTTAAATCAGCACGCCGAGAGCTTTAAAATGATATATTACTTGCCTATGTAGAGGGGCTGTGTCAAAAGTTTTTTTAGGGGTCAGCCATTGCAGTGCCTTAGGGCATCAAGATTTTTTTGAGACTATCACCAAAATATCGAACTTAAATTTCCGCATAAATCTGTTATAACTGTTAGAACCAACTAAAATCTACCCCCAAAAATTTTTAGGTGGTATTTTTTATATATTTATTATAATACCCTCATGTTTATACTCATATCAAAGCTTTAGACAGGCTTATCCCAAAAATATAAATTTCAACTAGATTCACCCAATGGTTACCATTTTTAAAACCCATAATGTACCCCCAAAAATTTTTTAAGGGGTCTTTTTTATATATTTATTATAATACCCTCATGTTTATGCTCATATCAAAGCTTTAGACACGCTAATCCCAAAAATATATATTTCAACTCGATTCACCCTATGGTTAGCATTTTTACAACCCATAAGGTACCCCCAAAACGTTTAGGGGGTCGTTTTAAAATATTTTTATAATACCCTCATGTTTATACTCATATCAAAGCTTTAGACACGCTTATACCAAAAATATAAATTTCAACTCGATTCATCTAATGGCTACCATTTTTACAACCCATAATGTACCCCCTAAAATTTTTGGGGGTACATTATGGGTTTTAAAAATGCTAACCATAGGGTGAATCGAGTTGAAATATATATTTTTGGGATTAGCATTCTGGGATTGCTGCTGCCAACATACGGGCTTGGAATGCTTCCAAATTTTAAATTCGTCATTTTTGACAGCTTATTGTAAGCTTATTATTAGGTTTTTTTACACAAACGATATATCAAAAATTCGTCGTATGGCATAATTTTAACATTTTTGATGGTTTTGAAAAAAAAATTTGAAAAAAGTTTTCGGCATTCGTGTTTGGTCCCATCCCCCTAGCCCCAGGGGGGTCAACCCCCCAAAAAAAATTTTTAGGTCAAAAGTGAGGAATAAAAATTGGCGGACATTTAATATATAACAATATGATCAATATCGTATACACTTCGCGTTTCTCATCTCGTACTAATAAAAAAGTTTTTTTTAAGACCAGGTTTTTTTCACCGTAGTGGTAGTTTTTTCGGCTGTAGTGATGACGTCATCGAAACACATTTTTTTCTAACCTTTTTAAAAGATATCCAAGAGTCTAAACTATGCTCCATATATGTCCCACACATTTTCTAACCTCCGTTATGAATATATAACATTTCAAAGCTCCAGTTTTGTCGCCAATCCGCATCATTTTTGTATGGACTATATTTCAAATAAATAACAATTTCAATATTTAAAAACAATTTGTAAGTTTAAAAAAAACGCACAAAAAATTTTTCGAAAAAAAATTCCGACGTCACTTGAATTTATTTGGTGTCAGGTTAAAACAAAGCATGCTAAATTTACTATTCAAACAAAAAATAATTATGAAACTATAATTCATACTTTCCGGGCACTGAATGCATTCTGTTACCAATAAAAACCGATAGCAGTTTTGTTTAATTATTTAAATGGTATAATAGGCATGTAAAAAATGCGTATGAGTCCAGTTTATAAATAGATTTTTTAATTCAAACAATGTATGACAATTCATAACGTTACAATGTATTAAGATGATTTTTCTGGCTCAAGTATGTACAACTAGGAAACCCTTGTTTATCTACTTAAATTTATCTACCTAAAGTGTTATTTTTTGGCTTCTCTGGACAAAGGCTATACATTTTCAAATGTCAGCACGATCAATCCAGTATTGAGGGAGTATTGCTTGTTCCATGCGATATATGAATTTGATTTGTGACAGCGTTCAAAGATTTTTTAATGGACTCATGTTTACAGGTTGTTAACACAAAAACATGTCTATCAAAGGTGGATACAATAATAAAGGTATGTCACAGTGGTCTGTAGCAGCGTGCATCATAAAATCCAATTTGAGCCGCAATGTCCGGCCCAGGGCCGCATGTCCGGCCAAGGGCCGCATGTCCGGCCTAGGGCCACATGTCCGGCCTAGGGCCGCATGTCCGGCCTAGGGCCGCATGTCTGGCCTAGGGCCGCATGTCCGGCCTAGGGCCACATGTCTGGCCAAGGGCCGCATGTCCGGCCAAGGGCCGCATGTCCGGCCTAGGGCCGCATGTCCGGCCTAGGGCCACATGTCCGGTGTCGCGGGATATCTTTTCCCCCTTTCAATTTTCCCCCCGGAAGATCTATCCCGGTAAAAACCCGGGATAGTTTTTCCCCCCGGAAAAACCATCCCGCTAAAACACCGGTTAATTCTTTTCCCCCTCGGTAAATTCTTTCCTCCCGGAAAGACTATCCCGGTAAAAACCGGGATATTCTTTCCCCCCTCTTTTTTATATTGTTGTTGGTTTGCTAGGAATTTTAGCTTGGTTTTAAGGTTTTGCTTAGGCTGCTTAGGGAAACTAAGGTTTAAAATGGTTAAGGTAGTTCATGGGTTTTATTTCAATAATTTTATAAATTTATGAAAGTATCATGATAACAAAATATTCATTTTAATTTAATGACGTATTTTTGAAGTATGCGCAGAATTAATATTATAAACTTTATGCAAATTTTTGAAGGGGGGAAAGAATATACCGGTAAAAACTTTCCCCCTGATTATAACGCTAAAATAGAAAATTCAAACAAAATTAAAATGGTGAGTAAACATGTTTTAATGGAATTTATTACACAAAAATTGGTATTTGAGCTAATAAAGGTACAGCTATTCAAATTATTTTTGAAAATTCTAAATTTATATGATTTTAAAATTAAAAAGCATGGGGGAAAATCTATCCCGGTATATTCTTTCCCCCGGGGAAAGAATTTACCGAGGGGGGAAAGAATATCCCGGGATAGTTTTTCCGGGGGGAAAAATTTTTAGGGGGGAAAGAATATCCCTTGACACCGGCCTAGTGCCGCAACTCCGGGCACAAGGGACTAAATTTTGCTGCGTTGCGTTCTTATTATTTTTACCATAGTGGTACTATATTTCTACCCTATGGCCGGACATGCGGCCCTAGGCCTGACATGCGGCCCTAGGCCTGACATGCGGCCATGGGCCGGACATGCGGCCCTATGCCGGACATGCGGCTCGAATAGGATTTTATGATGCACACTGCTACAGACCACTGTGACATACTTTTATTAGATTATTCGCCTTTGCTAATACTCGATTAAGATTGAATAAATTCAACAAAACTAATATGAAGGATGTACTACTAATTTCACTAAAGTTTTATATAATAAATATGTCCAGTTAGGTTTTCCAAATTAAAAATAAAAAAATTGATGTAAACAAAAATCATAAATAATAACTGATAAAATATCAGTGTAATACGCGGTAAAAATTAGAGAAACAAAAAATAAAAAACTACTCAAAAGTTATCGTGACGCGTCTATAAATATTATGTAAAAGTAATTTTTTTTAAAAACCAAAGTAATTTATACAAATATTGTATTTATGTATTCTGTCTTTTTGTCTGATTCTAAAAATTTTTTTGAATTGCGTAAAAAAATATATATAATAGATAATGTATCACTGTATTATATAGTAAAAAATAAGTTTTGATGTATTTCAATAGAGTTATAAATACATTTTAATTATATTATAAACAGTCCTAAACAAAACGCATTGATTACATGCAAATTCAACATCGGTGACGGAGATTAAGGTTAAAAATTATAATAATTATATAATAGTAAAAAACATCAAGTATTTTAAAAATTAAAACAGCAAGAGACAGAAGCAACTTTGTTTGGGGGATGCTCAAAAATGTTAATGAAACAAAAAAGAATTTATTGCTGCACAGTTAAATTATGTTTTTCCACATAGAACAAATGATTTTATCTTGGACAGCTTTATAATTAAGGATATCGCTTGTCATTTTTGCAAATTTAAAAATAACACAGTAAACTGAATATAACAGGTCTGTACGAAAATGATGCGTGCTGAAAAAAATATAGCGAGCCACTTTATTTACCAAACGTTTGATTTCTACAATAATTATATTAGTGTAAACATAGAAATTAAGCTTAATTCTTATTATAATTATCATGGTACAATATCACCTATCTTTAATTTTAAGCTTTTAATTTTATTTGATGTATACGGGCCCAGCTATAACTAAACGCCAAGAACTTGGTAAAATAAACGCAAACGAGAGTGAGTTCCGACAAGTTAAAACGAACAGAAGCATAATAAACAAGTGCGTCGCAAGACAATGGAAACGATATCTATTTTTGGTCTCTAGAGCTAGTTTTTTTTGGTTCCCTATTAGTTTCTTTTAGTTTATCGTTCTTCTCATCGCAACGCCCCTGCAGTTAAAACTTCCATTTAATTTTTTTGCTTTTATAGAACGTTATAGTACAATTTTTATAGTCTTTATTGCGTTTTGTGAGTTTTTTAATAAATTATTATATGATTTTTTTTAATTTTTGGAAACTAATTCGAGGACAATTTTATTGAATCTACAGAAACAAAAAAAAAATAATTTTACTGAATAATTTTATAAAAATTTTATTTCAATAAATCATAATAATGCTTAATAAAATCAAGAATACAAAAAAATGTCTTGCTTAGACCGGATTTTTGACCAAAGTTAGTCTCAAAACAACGTAATGAACACCCGGTGTTGGTCACTTGTTTTACCGCCGCGAAAAAAAGCTTATGATTTAGCTAAATTATACTTGTTTAGCAACTCTATAAGCAATTGTGACAGCTGATTGGAAGGAACTAAATTGTTTTGTTTAGTTACTAAATCAAAACATGGTTTCTTCTGGCAAAAACTTAGTAGTAAAAACTTTTAGAAAAAATTTAATATGAAATTAAAATCAGGAACTGACACTGGGAATTCAATTGCAAAAAACTTTAAAAATATTGCACGAATTCTTGAAATATCCTCACGGCTATTTATTTTAAGAGTCAACGATTTCACACCATTATCTTTTTAAAAGCTAAACTTTGCCAGCTGTAAAGAATCTGCACACTTCCAAACTACTGGTAATCTTTATTTTAAATTTTTGATACGCTGTTTTGTTAAATTTTATGACAATGTACCGTTGTTTTAAAAATATTTTTGCTATGTTTTATTAACAGCATTGTAAATCAGTGATATTTTGTTAAGGCCAGATATGGGTTGATAATATTATTAGCCATATAACGTCATTATGAAAATATTGTAGTAATACTAAAAATTGTAAATATTCTAATATTGCTCTATAGTGTAATACCTAAGTATTTAGGTATTATGGGATGGCACTGTCAAGGGTAATATTTTGCGTGTGTTTTTTTCCAAAAAGTGTTCATCAAGTAAATAATATATGCTTTGCTTATCATTTATATTTTACATTAACTTTTAATTCTGTGAGTTTATAGAGCTGTAAACACTTTGGGCCGGTCTGGCCTTTTTGGACGAAACACAATATTTTTTTAACGCTTATTAGTGATAGCGGCTGAATTTCTGTTAAATTTATTCTGCTCATGGCTCGTAACCCTTAAGGCTGGTTTAACCCTTTACATATTCTTTCCACTGCAAATCCACAGCAAGGGTTCTGGGCCAGTGCTGCTTACTGTTACACTCCGTGTTTCTCTTCCGGTCCGCAAGAAGTTTCAACGCTAAGCAGCGATGACGCGGAATCTCTTCTGCGGATTTGCAGCGCTTTTTGGACGAAAAAATCCTAAAGGGTTACCATATCGTGTAAGACGTTTCACGTAACACTCATGATGTATCCTTATAAAGTAAATGACGTGAAGCGTACATAGATGCTACCAGTTTACACTATAACACGTATGACATTTCCGTTTTTTTAATGATTATAATACGAAATTAATTTATAGCTATGTTGAGCTATCATAAAAAACATACCCATATTTCGTACATACCCAAGTATGCTGTAAAACCTTGGTAAGCAAACCTCCGGTAGTCTGGCCTCGTCACAATTTTAGTCATTTAAATTTTTTATCCCAAGCAGAACCTACAAGTAATGTATGAAATTTTTTATTCATACCTAAAAAAAGCTAACACTGTTCAATAACCCGAATTTTTTACCCTTATGCTTATCATAATATTATAGTTTAAAAATAATAATTTTGTTAATTTCTCACAAAAAAATAAAAACTACGCTCCAATAATTAAATACAAAGTAATATAAAATATATTTTTGCAATTCACTTTTAACCTTTTAATGTAAACTAATTATAAATTAAAGTAAAGGTCAAATATAAATAGTACAATCAGGCGGAAAATTTTTTTTTTAAAAATCTTAAATTATAGGCAAATTAAAGATAAGTAACCCTTATGACGGGAAATATTTAATTAAAACAACAAACATTTCAAAATGAGGGAAAACTGCTAATTATTACCGTTGTTTTTTTTAAATTTATTCAGGTACATTAACCCTTAGGATTGTTATCGCAGCTAAGAAGGAGAGTGCATATCACGTTTCTCGCGTCATAGTAAAAGGGCGGGCGAGTCGAATCGCAGTTTTAACATTGAGTTTCACTGGCGCGTTCCCTATATGAGTTTTAGACGCGATTTTTGGCTTAAAAAATTGTAAAGGAATAAAATTTATAAAAGTTCACCTTGATACTTTTTGTGTACTGCAATATATTTGTTTCCACTGTGTTCGAATTACTATTTCAATCATTTAACGAATATAATTTAAGCCGAAAACGTGCTTACCAAAACTATTTTTGTTTTTGAGTCGCACATTTTCTCTTTGTGGCTCTAAATTTCCAAAATTCTATGACAGCTTCAGTTTTGCTCCGTTTTCTAACCCTACTAAAGGCTGGTTCATACTTATGACAAAACGTCCTTTGGACTTTGTCCAAAGGACAAAATCCAAAGAGAAAAATCCAAAGGGAAAAGTCCAAAGGGAAAAGTCCAAAGGACAAAATCAAAAGGACAACGTATTTATACTTTTGTCCTTTGGACTTTTCCCTTTAAATTTTGTCCTTTGGACTTTGTCCAAAGGACAAATTCTAAGTAGCGTTCATACTTCGTCCAAAGGCAAAAGTCCAAAGGACGTTTTGGCTTGTCCAAAGGACGTTTTGGCTTGTCCAAAGGACGTTTTGGGTTTTATAAAATTGTCCTTTGGACTTTGTCCAAAGGACGTTTTGTCATAAGTATGAACCAGCCCTAACAGCTCAAAAAAATCCCAAAACAAGTACAATTTTTTTAAATATAGAAAATTTATTTTTTCGGATGTTTTATGTAAATTGAAGATGTTGTGAAATGGGATTATTTTAATATAAAGCCAAAAAACTCCCAATTTTTATTTTCCATAGTACTCTTATATTCAAAATATTAAAAAACTTTAAAAAACTTAAAGAAATTTCATGCTTATATCTTACACAAAAATACTACAAAATAAGTCCATCAATCCATAAAAGTCAAAAATAATTGAAACAAAACTGAATAACTTTATTTGTATATCTCAAGTTTAAACATAGTGAAATCCCTATTGTGTGAGAGAAATAGATCAGCACAGGCCTTAGAATGATTAATTGTTTCGTGACTTCCATTTGACACTATTCAAAAACTGGGCTAACATTATTTCTATATATGTCTAAATTTTTTTATATTTTAAACAGTCTAATTTTTTTAATACAAGTCGTGAATATTTTTATTAAATTAACTGAAAAATTGCTGGTTTTAGTCATTATTAAAACTGTGATTCAATTACTTACATGTATCTAGTAGCGTAATTTAGTATTTATTTAATTAAAACTCGCAGACGTTAATAATATAGCAAGCTTTTCGATAGGAGTGTTGCCAAAGGCAACTATCAATTGTCAAACCGTGTTTAAAATAATTACAAATTGATTCCAATTGAACTTTCTGTGTTCAAACCTATTTTTACAATTAAAAAGTAACAAACTGTACTCACAACACAAATATGTCCAAGCGTGTTTTTTCTTTTAGTTTTATGTTCCGTTATTCTCATGTTTTTTATGATTGCAAGTTTATATATGATGTTGTGTATTGGTTAGTTTTCTAGTGTTAGACCTAAAAGAGATATCAAAAATAATTAATTGCAATTGTATATTGTAAATTTATATTACCTGTGCAGCTGTATAATAATTAACCCAATTTTCAGGTTTATATTTATATATCATATAAAACTTATTTGTGCTAATTTGACTGTTTGAATTTCAGTTTTTATAATCGCCTCCTTATTTAAAACATAAAACAAATAAAAACCTTAGAATTTAAAAGAATAGTTTTAAAAAATGACTAATACTTTAATTGGCTCACTTGATAATAATGATACTAAACGTTTTTATTGATGATAGTGTAAGAACTTGTGAAAACGACCGAAAATTAAAAAAATAGCAGTGAAATAATAAGTGTTATTAATTGTTTAGTATCCCATATTGTATGTTTATAGTTTTTAGATTTTTTCAAAGAAAAAACAAATATCCTTCTAGTTAAATTGTATTTACTATTGACTTGTCTTTCTCATTAAGAGCTGTTGGGATGATGGTTAGTTTTCTCTGTGTTTTAGGCATTTTGAAACCAAACAAATAAAAACAGTCGCAAATTTAATTTGTAATTTCATATTATTTTGTTTTTCTATAATACTTAGCCCGTTTTGTTTTTATATAAAATAAAATGATGCAATAACTATATGAATCTTGTTGTTTTCTCAAAAATTTATATTTATATATAAAGTAATTAATGCTAAGGATAACATTCCAGGTCGTTTATGACATTAAAGGCTGGTTCATACTTATGTAAAAACGTCCTTCGGACAAAGTCCAATGGACGTTTTTACATGCGTTTATATACGCTGTATTTGTCCTTTGGACTTTGTCCAAAGGACGTTTTGTCATAAGTATGAACCAGCCTTAGGCATTTTACGATTATCTTAAACAAATTCAACGAATAAAGCTGGTTTATACTAAACTATAATATTTTAAAGTTTCTTTGGTTACAGGAGCGCTATCAAAAATCAAATATCTATATCGCCTGTAACAAAGAACTCTTTTAATACTAAACCGATCGAGCAAAAAATTTAAAATATTTATTTGATGCAGTTTACTGCACATTATAAACAAATATATACAATTAAAACATAAGTTAACGAATTAAGCAATTTTGGAATTAAAAAAATAGTCATTTGTTTCTTTTTTTACTCAATTAATCAAACCCAATTGTTTTTTTTTGGAAATTTTGCAAAATATTTTTTTCGGAATTATAGCGATGTTTTACGATTAAATAAAAACAAAATTTTACTCATCAAAGATCTGTGCGAAGCACTGTATGAGTGCTGCAAGAGGCTTGCAGCTGTACCAGAAGTATTTTCTGGATTGCCAAAACAGATTTTAACCTGCCTCCTACCTGTCTTCTTTCTAAATTTGCCAGCATCAACGCTGCCCCTGTCTGTCTCCGTGGCAGTTTTAGCTGCCTCCTACCTGCCTCTTACCAGTATAAGCTTCAACATAAAAGGCAGGGGCACCTGCCTCCCAATTGCCTGCCTCCCAACTGCCAAGAATGCATATGCATTCTTGCAACTGCCTGCCTCCAAAATAGTTTTATCTGCCTGCACCCTACCGTTTAGCTGCCTCCAAGACAGTTTTACCTGCCTTCTACCTGCCTCCAGTTTTCCAGAGGCAAGTTCAAACACCGCCCTTACCGGGATAAGCTGGTCGGCTTGGCGGGGCGAGCCGGGCTGACACCATAGTCGAACCGCCCTATTTAAACGGAAAGGTAGGATTTCCATACGCGTCAAAAAAAATCAATTTGACCAACCTTAAAGTAAAATACACTTATAAAACATTTTTTTACCCTAAATCAGACCCGTAGACTTTATTTTTGTGGTTATTTTTGAGATTTAAGCTTTTCATTAAAAGTTATGAGCCAATTTACACCCAAAAATTTACCTTTTTTGGAATGTATAATTTATGTTATTAAGGAAAGTTTTTATACAGCCTTTAATCAAATTAATATTATTGTTTTTGTATTACCAAGTGTCTGACAGTTATAAATATACTTTTATTTTTTTCATAAAAAGTACCAATTTTTTATAATAGCAGCTCAAATACCCACGAAAGTTTAGTTCTGAAAAAATTCGCATTTTTGAAAAACAACGGATTTTACATCAATTATATTTCATTTTTTTTTTGTTTTTTTAGGTTTCGCTTAGGCTTAGGAATAATAAATCGGTAAAAAACTGAGCTTTAATCTTCGTTTAAAGTTGTTTTTTTTTTCTAAATTTTTTGAGTTTTTTAGACTTCTACCATAGTTAACACAACACATAGTTTTTTTTTATTTAATTTGTTTGTTTACAAATTTTTTTATTAACATCATAAATTGCATATTTCGAAAAAGGTTATTTTTTTGAGTATAAATTGGTTCATAACTTTTTTCATTAAAATCAAATCTCAACAATAACCACAAATACAAAGTCTGCGTGTCCGATTTATAGTAAAAAGATGTTTTATAAGTGTATTTTACTTTAGGATCGGTCAGATCGAATTTTGGGACGCGCATGGAAATCGTACCAAACAGAAATTGTTCAGTGTTAATATTCTAATCGGGCCGTTTAAACAACGGCTCACTTACTTTTATGGCTCTTTTTCTGCTTTTTTAACAAAAAACTAAGAGGAAAATTATTTTCCGTCTTCTGTTTGTTTTTGTTTTACTAACATTTAGTTTTTATCTTATTGAAACTAATATTTAAAATACAAATATGTTAAATTACGGTATTTTTTAATTCTTTTATACTAATCAATAAAATTTATTACCTTAATGTTTAAAAACGAGATTAATTGATTATAAACGTCGCAAACAAAAAAATTTCTAAACTTTTTTTGGGCTAAAATTTTTCTCTTGAAATAGTTCCGTTTGATTTTTAATACTGTCCATAAATTTACCAAATTTACAACTTAAGAATTGTACATGTCATATGTTCTTCCTTTTTGCGAAATTTTATTAAAATCTGGCCACTATTTGATTACTAACTTCCCATTAACTGCTTTTATTGATTTAAGACATTCGTTGTTCAAGCAACTTTAGTACATACAACATAGAAATAGAAATCTTTGAGATTTTTGTGTTATTGGTGGCATTTTGAAAATTCAATGCCTGCTTTTTTGCTTTGGCTTTTATATCTAAGATAAATTTACTTTCTTAATCATCATTTTTTTTAATAATTGCAAAAAAATATAGAAAAGATTTAATAATTGGTTTAACAGAACTGGACTCAATAATATATAAATAACAATAATATATTAAAAATTTTAAATTTTATAAAAGCTAAGGTTTGTGAAAATATCAATAAATTAAAGAATCGGGTTTTTTATTAGTAAAAAATTTTAGGTGAAGCTATCAAGTTTTGCCTGTTTTAAATCTTCGTTTTAACTTCAAAAAGTTAAGTTCACATAATGAATGACCAAATAATTTTTTCTATAAGTGTGCCCAATTTTGACAGTGAGAAATATGTAATTTAGTATGATGAAACGGATAGCGTTAAAAATTTGTATATTATACAATACAAACCGAAGTGTATTGTTTACGGTTACCATTATATTTTTTATTAAAAATAAATTATTAGTTCCTTTAATCAGAAAAACAACGTTCGAAAACACTATTGTGTTGATAAATGTAACCAAACTGTCGTTTTATTTAAAACAAATTACTATCTTCAACCAACAACTAACGTAAAAAATGTAAATAAAATTAATAAATAAAATCAAAATTATTTTTTGTTAAATTTGGATCGGAAAAATTTAAGTGGTTAAATACTATAGCACCACATATACAAGATCATTAACTTTTTTTTCTGTATTGAGTTATTGTTAATGTTTATTAATCATTCTAAAAAAAGCATATTAAAAATTTACTTTTATGTTTTATATTGTCTAAACGTACTGAATATACTGAAATTCGGTGATTTTGCTGAAATGAATGGGCTTGAAAAGTAACTGCGCGACTATTTTATTTTTAAAAAATCTATCACTGGTTTAAATTGAACGAAATTAAAACTTAAGCTTATGACTACCTAAGCTTTTTTCTTAAAATCAAAATCTACTATTAGCGAATTCGATTTATTTAGGATTCTTCTTATAGAGTCTAGTCCCTAAATTTGGTTAAGAACCCAACCCGTGGTATCTTTTTACCAAGTTTGGTGCTTTGACTTTAAAAACACACACTACTTTCTAATTTGCGTCCTCAATGTAGTTGGAAACCCAACTCAGGTTAGGTTTTCTTAATATTACTGAAATGAATTTTAGCACGTTCTTATTATTCACAAGCTTTTAACTTCGGAAGAAATTAAACCACCGAAAGTACGTTTTTTGTATTATTGGAGTAAAAGTTTTCGAAATGGTGTAATTGTATTCATGCAAATTTTGATGTAAGAATTTCGCTATCTGGTAAAAAAAACTGTGTTTCCTGTCGTATTTTTTCATTTTTAAACGGCAATGTCTAGGTGAATTTTTAACGAATCAAAAAATTAAAATATTTTTCGAAAGTTGAGAACAATGGGAATTTTTTAATGTTTTCATTTTTCCCTCGTGCAAAATGATGAATTACTAACCCGATAATTTAGAAGATTGCACCATTATTGTATACATATGTATTTTGTTTTTATACCTCACAAAATCAGCAAATTAGATTAATTATCAAATTTTAAAGCAGTTTTTTTTTTCAATTTGTTAAGTGTTTTTTTAGCATTTCGCACTTGCCACACTTTAGTGTAAAGCCGGATTTAATGTATCGTGCGGTTTCAGCTTCAAAATTGAAACAACTC
Organism: Microlaimidae sp. YZB2_3; assembly: GCA_030248175.1. Taxonomy (NCBI): domain Eukaryota; kingdom Metazoa; phylum Nematoda; class Chromadorea; order Desmodorida; family Microlaimidae; species Microlaimidae sp. YZB2_3. Next base: position 26,963 of record JASAMX010026555.1, read on the forward strand.
CTCATAGTAAAACTCTTAAAAAAAAAAGTCCTTCGTTAAGTTTTACCGGTTTTAAAAGCTACTGCATAATATTCCCGAACCTCGCCGAGTTTTTATGTTTTAAATAAAATTTTCAATTTTGCAATAAAAACACTAAAGTTTTATTAGTTGATTTAAATCTAGCTTTCAAAAGACAGAAATTATAAGTTTTTTAAGCGGAAAAGATGTCGCTGCGAACCCAAACGCTTTATCAGCAGACAATAGTTGACTGTCTCGACCTCTCATAAAAAATATAAAAAACTGGATGGAAAAATTATCTCTGTTAGAGATTTTTCGATAGCTATTCTTATTCAGAAGAACAGTTATAAGCTAATTGGCGTTAATTCAGTAATTTAAAAAACTTCTCTGAATCCTAAATAAAAGTCAGTTATTTTAACTTCCCAAATGCGGTTAATCTTTCTTTTTTATGTTTTTCCTATTTGAGGTTTGATATTTATTTTAGAAAATTTTCTAGCATGCCACAGAACAGAAAAAATTAGATAATTTTATAAAAGAGTTAAATGTTTAAAATTTTCTATGTTAACTTTTATTAACATAATACTATTATTTTTGTTATTTTGTATTTAAAGGGTGCACATTTGTTCCCATTTTTAAAACATATTATAATTTTTCTGATCCGTTAAAAATTCACCGAGATATTGCGGTTTTAATATAAACAAAAAAAACACGAAACCCAAAAATTTTTTACCAGAAACCAAAATGTGTAAATAATAAGTTGCATTAAGTAAAACATAAAACACAAAATGCATAAAACACAAAATGGTTAAAAAAATTTCATACAAAATTACAAAAAAACAATGTGAGTTTACGAGGATCAATTGCTACCGAATTTTAGAAATCCTTGCAAACCAAAAGCGGTCTGTTTTAAAAGTAACCGCACAAAATTTGTTAAAAAACACCATGGGTTGGGTTCTCAGCCTCATTTAAAAGACGCAAAACAAAAAGTTGGCATACAAAGAACAAAGCTGGTTTCTCAAACAAAATTAGAGTACACTCAACAGGAGGTAGTGTATTTTAAATATCACTACACCAAAATTGGTAAGAAAATAACATGGCTTGATTTCTTAACCACATTTAGAGGACTCTACTTTTAACACTAAACCCGAAGCCTAAACCGAAGCTTACTTAAGATATCAAGTTTTTATTTTTGCATCTGTAACGTTTTTTTTAATTTTTATCACAATGTAAAGTTATGACTTGAGTACCTCGTACCCTAAAAGTAATTTATTATATTTAAAATATCTTATTATCGATTTGGTTGATGATTTTTTTCTATATATTTTGTACTACACAAAACAATATCTGAATGAATTTTTTTAAGAAATATTCTTGTAAATAAAAAAGTTTTGTTTTATAAACAAACCAAAAATACCATCAAATTTGGACACATTTATTACCTATCTTAAATTACATTTTAATTTAACAGGTGGTCAAAGGATTTAGAATTTTTGACAGATGGTTAAGGATTTTGATTTATACATGCGAGCAAGATTGTAGTTCAATTTTAAAAACCTTTATTTAAGATTTTTTAACTACTGTGATTTTTTTATAACAAAGTTGTTGAAATTTATAAAAAAAATGTTTGTAATTACTTTTTCCATTTCTTTTCAGAAATTAAAAGCCCTCAACCAGTTTTGTGATTAATTTTTTCTGATACATTGCAGTTCCTAGTTAGGATTCATTAAAAATGTTATTTAAGTTTCTCAAGACTATAACTCCAATTAATTGTTAAATATTCATTATTTTTGGATGTTGATTTATATAATTAAGCCACAAATTGAACTTTCGTACCTAACATTTTTAGTTTTAGATGTCATAATTTACATTAGTCATGTTTCTATACCCCCACCAATATTATGCTCAAAAGCTCCAGCTATAAAGTAGAGGGATATTCGGAGCTCCGAAGCTCCACTATTTAAATGAGAAAACTGAAACTTATTCAAGCTTGAAATATATTTTAAATTATTTTATCTGCAATTTTACAACTAGTTTCATTATTTTTACTAAGCGTTAAAAATAGTTTTTAAAAAAATTTATTAAAATAATTTTTGGCAGTAAATTTTCTCTCTAAATTTTCACGAAATTCGTAAAAAAAAACGAAATTTTGGAGCTTTATGGTTGCTCCGGAGCTGCGAAGTGGTGAGCTCTCACGGAATTTTCGCTCCAGGGAACATCTCTGATTTATATTACCTTGATTTGATTCTTGAAAAATATTTTTGTATAATAATTTCAAATATATAGTTGCTTTATATTTATGTAATTATATTATTAAATTATTTCTAAGTTTCTATTAAAGTTCATAATAAAACTTCTGCGTCACCCTGAACTGTCTGAAAAATCTCACAGGCAATCAATTTTCTGAAGTGGAAGTTTCTTAAGGCGTTATTGCTGTATAAGGAAGATTTTCTTAAACAGAGCTACTGCTAATTGCTGAAGGGGACTTGAACCAATATTTAGTTATAAATCGACCAAACCGCGTATTTTATTGCCTTTTTGTGACGCCTTTGGGTTACGGCCAGTAAGAATCACCTCTATTGCCTATGAAAGTTTTTAAATTAAATTGGCGTTTGTTTTTCTTATCTATTCTATTTAACAGAAATTACTCAAATTTAGAATTAGTTTATAATTAGTTTACCTTAGTTTACGTGTATTTGCTACAAAAAAATTTCTATTAAGTTCGCATTTATTTTCTTGTTTATTTTCAAATTTCATCAATTTGTATGTTAAATATTTTAAACTTACTTTAAAGTTTTATTGAATATTTTCTAATAATAGCCTAAAATTATGATTAATATATTTAATTATATACTTCATAAAATGCCACAATTACAAAAGATAAAAATTTGACTTGGCTGTTTTTTTTTATCTAAAGGTGTTTTTATTGATTATTTAAAAAAGAAAATTAAAAATACTGAGAAACATCGGTAGGCGTTTTTAGATCAAGAAAAATTAAATCTTTAGTTGTTTTTTTTTTCTTATTTTTGAATAAAAATTGAGCTGCTCGTTAAAGTTTTTATATTTTATTTGTATGTTTAAATCATCATTGTGTTAAACCTAAGAATAAAAAATGCAGTAGTGTATTTCATAGTATAGTGTAAATTCATAGTGTATTTTTATCGTTTTCTAATTAATGGTAGTCGATGTGTCAGGTAAAACTGAGAAAAAAAAATTGTATTACACCAAAAATAAACGCCCAACGGTGAACGAGTTATTAACAAGAATACCGCTTAGTTATTCCGAATGTTTTTTATGCACCACTTTTCAAAATAAACCATTTTTATTGAACGGATATTAATAAAACTTGACTGAAAACATGCTAGGGTACCAAAAAGCATATGTTTTAAATTTGATTTAATTAAGAAATATATTAAATAAATAGTTCCATTTAAAAAAATTACTTGTTTTTACAGTTGGTGTGTTTTTTGTTTGTTATTATTCTGGTATAACCAGTTAGTTAGTGAAGTTTTACTTTTAGAAAAAGCGAACTACGTATAAAAAGACATTTCGTTTTATAAATTTTAAATTTTTCAATTATAAAAAAGTGGTTGCTAATACAACACAATATTATTCTCAATGTGACCTGACACATCGATTAGTATTGATTAGAAAGCAATAAAAAATACACCTTGAATTAGTATACGACACCTTTAAATATCAGCGCGTTTTTTTAAATTTTTTGTTGTACGATGCTTACGTTGGAATTTCAAAATTCTAACTTAAAAAATGAATTATATTTTATTTATAATGCTTAATTTGTAGCGGCCACCTAATATTTTGTGTGTTTACATAACAACAAAAACTATTTTTGAAAATTTTTTAAACCTGTTTTACAATACATTTGATAGTGTATTTCATAGTAATATAAAGTTATTTTCGTGCGTCATACGATTTCACTAGCTTTATGAACGAACTTACATAATATAAACAGGTTTAAATTAAAAAAAAACATTTTGTATAACTTTCAAGAGAATTGTAATAAAACAGAAAGAATATAAAAAGTTAAAAGTAATCAAGTTTTCAGACAGCTGTTACTTAAACAGCTGCACTTTGATGTTTAATCACGTTTTAATCTTCTCAATGAAAATTTCACTGGAAAGTTTTAGCTTACTAAAGGGTTTTTTTTGTAATAAAACTGTTTGCACAAAAAACTAAATAATTGGAAAATATTTTATAAAATGCGGAGAATATTTTTTCAATAAAAAAAAATTATTAAACTCTAGAGGATTAATTAGGTGACCATATAAAATTAATACATAATTCCCTTTTTAGCACTATTAAAAATTGTTTATACTATAAATTTCAACATTATAAAGATAATTTTTTTTTATTTTAATTGAAAGATCTTTATTAGTTTATATTTTAAACTGTCGCAAATTTAATTGCTCCTAAAGCGTGTAATGAAACCGAATTTTTTTTGTTTAAAATTTTTAATGGTTTAGTTCAATTGCAATAATCAAATGGTCGATTTTTATCCACAGAAAACTTATCTTTATTTGTGGTCTTTAAAATCTTAATAATTATAAAAAAAGCTTTTTTGGTTTAAGGTTGGAAGAACGTTTTTGTCCAAACAAAAACAGCTGAGTGATCGCTTTAGCAATTTTCCCTGCTACGTTTTTTAAAACAAGTTTTTACATATTATAAAATGGAAAGCTGATTATTATTCATTACCCTATTTATTAATTTATAATGTTTTTTACAGCTGTTTTCATATTTTTTTGATAAATTATAAAAATATGAATTTATAATTTTGAAATTACGGGGGTTTTTTTAATAAAGTTTGAAAGCCGCATAATTAAAAAAACTGATTAAAAAACAAAATTGAAGTTACTGTAAAAGCTTGAAGGTAGAATTTTTTAAAATGTGATTGAGAGCACAGCCCAAGCTATTTTTCACCAAGTTTGATGTGGTGGTAGCTTTTAAAACACCCGCCAATTATGTTGCACGGGTCAATTTCAATAACAATATATCCCCTAAAACCTAGGCTATTTTTGTGCTTTTGGAATCGAGGTTCCCAGAATAGTGTAATTGTGTTTCATTCAAATTATATAATGCAAGTTTTGATGTTGCAAAACATAAGTTTCTTAAAAAAAATTTTAAATTTCGTTGTGTATTTTTTTGATTTTTGAACGGCGAATCCCGGTTAATTTTTAACGGAAAAATATTAAAAACCTGCAAACACGGGGACTTTTAAAAATTTCCACACGTAAAAATGACTAATCACAAACCTGATAACTTAGAAAACTTATTTTATGTTTTTTTAATTTGTTTTGACTTTTTGACTGTATTAAATATGGATTTATTTAGGAAAGCACTATGCGAAATTTTTCTATTTCGTGCCACAATTAAAATCATGCCGAAAAATAATTATTTAATACTCAAAATTTATGGCTGGCACACAAACTGAAAATTTTTTAAACCTCTGATATTATTTATAGTGTTTTTTATGTAAAAGGTTTGATTAAGCAAACCATTTTTCCACAATATACCAATAAGCTGTCTCTTTAATGCGACAGAATTTTGTATGCAGAACATTATTACTTGCAGCAATAGGTATTTGTAACTTAAACGCTGAGCTTTATTTTTTTTTCAAAAAATAAATGATTTATTAATTTGTTTTTCACGTAATGTTTTGCCGCGTATTATCTTTATAAAAATTACGAATTTGAACAATAATTATTATATTGTCTTGCGTATTTATTTTTTGTTTAGATTTTTAGTATATTTTAACCAAATTTAGAGAATTAAAAACAAATACAATTATGAATATTTTGTTATTTTTTCTAAATGTCGTCCATTCTAAAATTTTATTAACGTCAGTATAAATATATACCATGATTTTGACAATTAGAGTATAAGGTCAAACAAACCATTTTTTTAAAATATTCTTAATATCACAATCATTCTAATAACGTAAACTGTTACTTTTAAATCAGCAGCATTGTATGTTGATTGGATTTATTGTAAAGTTTGGGGCTAAATATATAATAATTTTTTTCATTTAAACATTTCCTAAAAAAACAATTATTACAAATTTATAAAACATTCCACCTTTATAGCAACTCTCAAATCCATCAATGTCATAACTCATATAACTAGAGTAATTTAGTTTTATAAAAAAAAGCAGTTGATTTAATTTATCAAAATTTGTCATAAAAGATTGAGAGAAATAAATAAATAATGTTAAAAGCTGCGCAGTGAATAATATTAAAATTCAAGTCGAAGCTTGGTTTATTGTTTAAACCTAAAATTTTTAACAACAATAAAGACAAAAGTAGTATATAATTTAGAAATAGTGTTTTTTGAAATAGTAATAGTGGTTTTTTGTGGAATGTAGCTGGAATTTCAACAGCGGTCAAGAATGCAAACGTATAAGAACTCTGACTTAACATGACATATAATCGCCCAATAGCTTTCAAAATTGGAACGCTTTTTTATTCGATTTTCAACGTGCAGCCTTCATCATATGCGCACATCTTCCGTTCGTTAATAGTGTTCACACAACAAAACGCTAAGCCGAAAGCTCTATATAATTCCTCGTTGCTTGCCTCTTATGCAATGAAGCTTGTTAAAATTAGGCGACTCCAACTCTCTTATTCTGCCCTTCATTTGACTTTAATAAAAACATGTATACAACCACGTTATGAGCTATAAGCGGTAAGAATTAAAGAAACTATAATTCCATTTTTTAAACAAATTCGCTAATATAAAACAGTAAAACAGAAAACCGGTTTTCTAAACAATTTTCGTTTCCTGTCATCTAAGCTAATTGGTAATATATCACATTTTGTCTACCTATTCTATATTTTATACACTTGTAAATCTGTATTGAAGCCTACCCAAAATCGCATCGCAATCAAGCCTACCTAAAATTAATTATCTTTTTTAAATTTACGTTTTAAAAGTGAATAGGGCTTTGGTTATAAAATAAACTTGAAAATTTTCTGCTGGGACAAAACATATAGCCGACGAAACCCATAAAAGTACGTATTACAAAAAATATATATTTATATTATGTATGCTTGTTTCAACGTTGATAATTCTTGTGCCAGTGGAGGTTAAGAATAAGAAATCTTTTTTGCAGTTAAAAAGAGACAACACAGATAATATAAAAATCTATTACCGATTGTATCTTAATTGCATTATAAGTTTTAAATCCGAAAAAACTTCCCAAGTTCAAAAAAAAGATTAATTTTTTTTGAAAATAAAAAGTTCGGGTAACAGATATTCGGGGCAAGATATAATGTTTTTATAAATTATTGTTTAATTTTTTTATTTCAAACACACACCTAACCTTATAAAAATAAAAAAGTCGTAATATTTTATAATAAATACGATCACGATTTTTTTAGGATTTTAATGCAAATTAATTTAAAATTAAAAAAAGAACAAAACTTAATACGATTTTGAAAAATATTGTTACACTTAGCAATGTTTAAACTATTCCAAATAAATAGAAATCGAATTCGTGACGGTTGTCTACAGTCAGAGCTCTTTTAATTATACACCAAAAATAATTGAAGTTGTAGTATTAAAGTATTATCAGAAGCTTAGCATTGTTGGAACACGCCATATTAATTTTAAAATAAAATATCTAGCGGTGTTTACGCAAAAAACTTTCGCTTTTTGATTTGTCACTTCCTCGCGAAATCTGGGTTTGGATATTGAACCGAGCAAAAATAAAAAAACAATAGCTTTTTCAACATTAAAAATTACGTTTCCTTTAAAATCAGTTGCCGCTGCTACTCTTACTCGTGTACCCATTTTATTATTCGTGGAAAATATTTGTTATAGAAATATATATTTTTTTAAATTTTTACTAAGATTTTTTATAGTTAACTGGTTTTCATTCTTTGCCTATGCGTATAATACTATAAAAATAAAACTGAAAGAAACCATGTGACTTGTGTATTTTATATTGTAAGATTATGGTATGAATATATGTGCTGAACTAATGCCAAAAAGTTTCAGTACGATACTGTTTGTACACTAAATAAAAAAAATTTTGCTGAAAAAATACCGTTTTTAGTTTTACAAGTGTTTATTTATCTTTGAATTTTATTTTAACAAGGATTAAAATGTAATTCAAGGAATATTGGTTAATGTTTAATTATAAAAACACATTCCATAATTCATTAAATGAAGCTTACAATTTTTAAAATTTGTTAAATTAAAAAATTTCTTAATAAGGAGGAAAGATATAATTTTATTTATTCTGCTAATATAAATTATTTATCTTAGTCTTCTCACAAACGGAAAAATGTCTCGTTAGCTAGTTCCTTGGCTTTTTATTGAAGGTTACTTTCTTTTATGCATTTTCTACGTTCCTTTTAAATTTCGCTACCGAGAAATTCTTTTATGGTTTACATGTGAAACGACCCGAAACAAAAAAAAGTCTTTTTTTATTAAAACCTCTAATAAAGAAACGCAACTATATCAAGCGCAATGTACATATCGCATATGACATTATTAGATTGTTACACGCGTGACCTACTTTGAGCAAATGAGAAGGCACGCTTCAAGGATAAACTAAACCCGCGTTTGGGACCAGTGACTAAAAAAAAAGTTTTTTATTTAGTTTTCCAGTGTCAAATAGTAGCTCACAACTAAGTTTTTTAGTTTATGTTTTATACCTACGTAGTTAAATTTTTAAAACTTAAATTACTTTTTAATCAATCAAAATTTTTATTTCTTATTTCTATTTTATTTTGTTATACATCGTATAGCTAGAATATTTTACAATCGATATCAACCGCGGACCAATATTAAAACTCTTTAACCGTACGTTTATTATGGATGTTACTTAATTTGTGCTATTTTAGTATTATACGCTCAAGAAACAATGCCAGTTATCAATGCTTCGACCGTGCGACTGGACCTGTATTTTTACGTCGCCGCAAAATCATGGAAACAGATGTGAGAGTGGTGTGTACTGTGGGGGCTGTGCTGACGGTGTTGGTACTCTTAGCCTCACTGGGTAATTTACTGGTTTGTTTCGCCATTCTTCACGACCGAAAACTTAGGAGACAATCTGAAAACGTCTTTCTTTTTTCCCTTGCACTATCCGACCTGCTAGTGGCACTACTCGTCATGGGTTTCGCGGCCACCAACGACTTATTAGGCAAGTATTGGCAAATATTCAGCTACTTTTAAATAAGTCATCCGAAATTAGCAATTGGATTTAAAACAATAATATTTTAGTGATAAAACTTAAAACATACGAATAAGACGGAAACATTAAAAGTTATCTAAGGATATCTTAATATTGATTATTAGTAAAAAGCTAAGAGAGTTTTCTTTTTGAAAACTTCATAAAATTTTTTAATGCAAATCGTAATTTTATAACCCACGAAGCAAATAGAACACAATATTATAGTAAGCGCAATTTAAAAATTTCTTCTAAAATTTTTAACTTAAAGGTGCGGTGCAGAGTGAATCTTTTTTGTCTTCGATTTTGATATTTTTTGTGAAAACCTTACTCATGCTCCAAATAGCCCACAAAAATTTTTTCTACAAAATATCTCCAGTGGTTCAAGAGTTATGACCCCCCAAAATTAGCGTTTGTCGACAATTCTGTAGGTGAGAGATTTCTCAATGGGTATAACAATTTACGTTACAAATAATGCACTAGAAAAGAGCGGCTACTTTTTACTTTAATTTGTTCCCTTGATCGTTAAGATTGATGATCTATTTGTCGAGATATTGTGTTTCCCATACAAAAAACCCGCGATTTTTTTGTTAAAGCACCAAACGACGGCAGTGATTTTGTAAAGTTTGCCCAACCTTTCTTTCCTTTACTTGTGTTTTAAGCAAAAAATTGAGGATTTTTTGTACGAGATACACAATATTTCGACAAATACTGCATTAATAATAACGATCAAGGTATCAAATTAAAGTAAAAGGTAGCCGCTTTCTTTGAGTGCATAATTTGTAATTTAAATCGTTATACTCATTGAGCAATCTTTCACGTACAGAATTGTCGAAAAACGCCATTTTTGGGGGGTCATAACTCCTGAACCACTGGAAATATTTTGTTGAAAAAATTTTGTGGGGTATTAGGGGCAGGGGTAAAATTTTCACAAAAACTATTAAAATCGAAGACAAAAAGTTTGACTCCGCACCGCATCTTTAAACTACTTCAAACGCTAAATTAATATATTTTACTGTTTTCATCAGAAAACCTATGAAAATGCAAAAAACCAAGTTATTGTAAAAACATCATAATGCATGGCTTTTGCACTATACCTAATTGCACCTTTAATGCAATTTAATATAAACAAAATTTAGTTCAAAAATATCTATTATATTTTAGTAAATTAATATTTTTCAGTTTACAAACAGAATCCATGAAGGTTAGAATAAAAACCAGATCTGGATGAAAATTTTTCTTACTATTAAACAAGTAAGAAAATATAGCTAAAAATGTTGAGCTAAGAAAATTTTGCAATTCTGTAATATTTTTAAAAGACTTCCAAAACTTAAATCCAAAACTTTTTTTTTCTTTTTTTGATTTTTAACGTGTTTTTCTAGGATATTGGATTTTTGGAGATGTTTACTGTAATATATGGATATCTTTTGACATTTCCTGTTGCACAGCTTCCATTCTAAACCTATGTGCTATTGCATTTGACAGATATCTGCACATTAGTCGCCCAATGGTTTACGTTGAACGGGTTAGCAAGAAAAAAATTGTTATGGTTGTGATATTCGTCTGGGTGCTCAGCTTGGTTATTGGTATTATTCCCTTCACTTTCAAAAAGGAACAAAACAGAAATAAAACCGTAAGTTTTTTCTAATAATAGTTTTTTTCTGCATATCAAAAAACCTGAACCAGCAAAATGAAAATTGATAAACTATCCAGTTGTTTAAACCCAAAAAGGTTGAAGTAAAGTGATAGCCACCTGTTGCGTATTTAATTATGTTTGGGGAATTTTTGCGTTTTAAAAAAAAATTCAAAAACAAATTAAAAAAAATTTTAGATGAATACACTACATAACATTCTGAATGATTCAGATAATTCAGATAAGAAGTTTTTAAAAAATAATAATTCAGTTCTTTATTTGCATATAAATTTAATATAGGTAGTTATTTTAATTCAATGCGAATTTTGTTTTATTAAGGGACTCAGCACCGCTTAATTAATTGTAAATGTTAAAAACTTACTAAAAAAGAATAAATCCCGTGAATTAGATACATTATTAGCATAAATTTAATTGCACAAATTTTAAGGCGTAATGCGTGGGCCGTTTTTGTTATTTTTTGCGAAAACAGTCCAAAAATATTATTTCTTGTTATAAAAAATATTATCAAAAATATTATTCGTTTTGGCAGTATTTATATTTTGTGCGTATATATCTAACGGGGGTGTTATCAAGGCTTAACAAGTTTTTAATGCAAAACGAAAAGACAAGGAACAACGACAAAAGACCTAAAACTTCAGTCAACAGAATAAACTTTTTTTGTTATCTTTTATCTATATTAGACAAGAATTGCAAATACGATTGGTGTCTAAAAATTTAAAAATATTCACATTAAAACATAATTTAAAATGTTAAATCATTTTGCAAAGTCTAAAATTTACTTAAAGAACCTAAAAAGCTGTTATTTGAATATTGTGTAATAAAACCTAAATTGTATCCAAAATAATATGCAGTCCATACTAAAAGCTTCGGGTTTTTTGTACTCTAGTTTATTTCTTTAACTGTTTTATGCTCTAACTGGTTAAAACTTAGCCTATTTTATTTCTACCTATAATGCAATTATTCACAACCCAATGTTTAGCTGGTTTTTTAGCTTTAATTTATATGTATTTTTGTCTGGAGCGGGTTCACTAAAGACATTTTAACTAGCTGCTATGTTAGCACGTTATTATAAATAGCGTTTTTCAGAAGATTTTTATTATATAGTTTTATAGCAATTTGCTTTAACAATAAAGTTGTAATTTTAAAGATTTACTAAAAAATGATTAAATATAGGTAAAACAACTAAGCAAAAATATATTATTAAAAAAATATTAATTTATCCCAATAAAAACCCGAAAAAAATTCCTCATGAAAAATAAAATATAAAAAAATATTAAGACTTTTTAAACTACCTATGCCAACATAGCACGGAATTAAAAAGCCTTTAACCACCTGTTCCAAAAGTTGCGTGATAAATCAGCAATACGTAACTGAACGAGTACGTACATTACGTATTGCTCATTTTACATTTGTAAATTTTCACAAAAAAATTTTTAAAATACAGTTTTTAATCTTTGGTATTAACCCGCTTTAGTGAAAAATTTTGAAAGTTTTTGTTGTTAAAAAGTCGATTTAAATATCAGCAAACAGCAAATATCGCGGTCAGCTAGATTTTATTTGCCTATAGTAAGTTTGTCTAAGAGACGTTAACGGATCAATTAAAATTGTGCGGTTATAAAATTTTTTAAATAAACGAATTGGAACGCATAAATTTTTTTAATTCCTGGTTTTCAAAAAATATACATAAATTAGTCAACTTTCGCGCTTTAAAAAAATTGTATTTTTGTTCCAAATTGTGTAATTTGATAAATAATTGTTAAAATATGGTATTTAATCTTAAATATAAAACCGTTTTTACTGAAAGTTTTAAATGATTTTAATGTTAAATAGTCGATTCGATACTGCAAATCATCGAGGTCAGCTAGGTTTTATTTGCCTCTATAATCACAAGACGTATTTTCATATATTGGAGTTATTTTAATATAGGGTAACTGACTTAATTTCGGCCACGCCTTAATTTCGGCCACCAATTTAGGGTGTTAGAAAATTGGCTTATTTTTAAAACACAAACGAACTAGCACAAAAGTAACTGGATTAATGTTGAACAAAGTGTTTTTGCAAAAGTTTTTTATTTTTGTTATTCTACATTATCAACGTTTTCATACAAAAAGTGATTTTTTTGTGATTTTCCTAATTTTGGTTTTGTGTTTAAACTGCATCAAATTTAGAACAAAGCAATATATAACCTTAAAATATTTTCTATTTAAGGCTCAAAGTAGTGTTGTAAAAAGTTACTTTTACTTTTACTTAAAGTAATAAAAGTAATGGATTTTGGATTACTTTTACTTTTACTTTTACTCGACTTTTGAAAATTCAATTACTTTTACTTTTACTCTTACTCGACTCTTGAAATTTCAAATACTTTTACTTTTACTCTTACTCGGATTTTCCTCTGCAAATACTTAAATTAATTTAAGTAAAATTTAAGTAATTTTAATGGGTAGATTCCCTTAAAGGCTTGTTGTAAAGTGAATGACAAAAAATAATTTTTTAAGCCGCTAACACGCTAAAACCGTTTATTTTGCCAAAAAACTTATTAAAATGATAATTTATGCATAAAATTAGCAAAATAACTTTACAACAGAGCTCTGGAGCTCCAAAAACCAGTGTTTTGGTCCGTTTCAAAATTACTTTTATTATACTTTTACTCTTACTTTTACTTAAAAAAATAGGTCTTACTTTTACTTTTACTTTACTTAAATAAAATTTTGACCATTACTTTTATTTTTACTTTACTTAAATTAAAAAATCACAAATTACTTTTACTCTTACTTTACTTAAATTAAAATTTTTCAAATTACTTTTACTTTTACTTAAAATAATCCAAAATCAATACTTTTTACAACACTAGCTCAAAGTTGTTAATTTTGATGTTTTGATATTTTCTTCAAAATCATTTTGCTATGCGTTTAACTAACTGCGCATTTTAAGATTCCGTTAATTTCGGCCACCTGAAAATTTAGATGAAAGAACCTGCCGTTTTTTGCTGTTTTTAACACCATTGTACTACCGTATTTATAAAGAATTTTTTTGCTCGTTTGACTCTGTTTTAACGTTTTTTAAGCCAAAAATAAAAATTGAACAAAAAATAAAAATTATTAAAACATGTATTTTAAAGGTTTTGACATAATTATTCAAAGTCTTGCTAATAACTATTAAAGTGCAAACGGGAAAAATTTAAAGCATATGTACCAAGAACAATACCTAAGGGTAAATTTGCAACCTTTAGAAATTTTTATTGTTCGTTTAAGCAATAGTTATGGCCAGTTTTTTGTAGGTGGCCAAAATAAATGGCACGCGCCTTAACTTCGGCCACTTTAAAAAAAAGTTTAAACCTTCACTGATTTTTAAGTGTAACAGAAATATTCAAATTTTGCACTGGAATAACAAACATAGCTATTGTTTGATTTTTAGCCCAAATTTTAGCTTGATTAAAAAAGCCAGAAAAAACTTATTCAAAAAAATAAAAAAAGGTGGCCGAAATTAAGTCAGTTACCCTAATAGCTAATATTAAAAATATATAAAACAAGAGGATTTTCGGTTAGACAGGAAATTTTTTACCTAAATTTTACAAGAAATGTTGCACTTGTGACTTTTCACGCGCAAGCTATTTTCTGAGCACTCAAAAAAACTTTTCTCGCACAGCGATATTTCGTACACCAAAAAACTCGTTTTTTCTAAGACTATTTTACTAAATCGCTTTGTGCAAAAAATTAGCAGAAAATGATGATTAAATTCGATTATTTAAATTCGATCATGTGTGAGTTGATTAGAACGGTTTATTGTACAACTGGACATATTTGCTTGGATTATGTATTCTTGGTTTATTTTTAGGTGAATATTGGAAAATGTTTTTAAATTTTGTTACGTTAAAAAAATTCAAGCTGATTTCTAATCTTTATTTTAGAATTTTTAAGTTTATTGTAAGTCTACATTATAGTATACATAAAATTAAAAAAAACCTGCGGAGTCAGTCCGGTTTTTTTGAACCCAATATTTTGTATCCAGCCAAAAGACACCAAACGTGAATTTTTAAAACCAAAAGTTAATAATGAACTGTTTATATTTATTTTGAAAAAAAGTTTTCGCATAATGCTAAATAAGAATCGTACTAATTTTTAAATATAACATTTTGCTTGAAACTAGCACTCTTGTGCGAGTTTAATACTGAAAACCCGCCATTTTCTGCTATTTTTGGGTGCACCAATTTTTAACAGTGTTAGCGTTTTGCAGTGCATATTACAATTTTTTTCCACTTTTACAAGTAAATGCGCTACATGAAAAAACAATTATTGACTGCAAAAAATCTCTTCGCAAGAAATCAGTGGTATATGCACAGAAAGTCGCGTACGTTTAAAATGTTGCATTTTTTTCTTGCATAATTTTATTCAAAAACCTAGTGTATAATCAAAAATTTTTTGGGTTATATTATGTTTTTGATAAATCTCGAAAAATTATAAAAAGTAGTGCAAAATCACGAAAATAATTACATTGAAAAAGTTTACGTGACGTTAATTTTATAATTTTTGGCTAAAATTAAATAATTTGATTAAAATCATTAAAACAATCAACTTGAAACAGCTCACACTGTAAAAAGCAATTAGTCTCATGTACTCGCAATATAATATTTTACTTTTTACAACTTAAAAAGAGTGTTTTTTTAATTTACAAAAATTGACAATAAAATTTTAAAAATGATCCTATTTTTTAAAATAAAAAGGTGCGTTTTAACCCTTTTTATATGTTTAAACTAAAAAATGTTAAATAGTGGTGTGCAAATGAAATTCGAGTAAAAGTTCTTCTTTAAAATAACATTCAAGCAAGACTAGTACTCTTAACTTTTACGGCCAATTAGGTACCAACGTATTTAATTAAAAATATATTAATATGAAGAGATTTTGTTATTGTGAAATATTTTTGTTACTTGTACCCAGTTTTGATTTTAGTTTCTTTACCACGTTTTGCTTTACTGATCAAAACATACTCCTTGTAAGTATTTTAACTCCTCCTCTATTTGTAAAGCATTCTTTAAGTAACATAAATGGTTTGCTCTATTTGTAAAGCATTTTTTAAAAATAACACAAATGGTTTGCGATTAAGTATAATATTGCTATAAACAAGAATATACTGCTAATAATTATGTGAAAATGTACATTATATTATGTAAATAAAATAATAATTTAGGTTTAAAAAATTGAAATATGAAAATAAAAATTTTGTTCAGCTTAGAAAAAAAACTTTTGTGTAATAAAAAATTTTTTTTACTCACAAAGTACTTAAATTCTAAAATGTGACTATTCATTACATAAACCAAATAATTAACAGTAAAAATGTTAATTTTTATTTGAAAATAATGACCAAAATTACAAATTCTGCTTAATTTTTCGCCTGCCCCGGCCCCGGCCCCGGCACCGGCCGGGGCAAATTTTTCTACCCCGGCCCCGGCAAATCCAAATTTCTCTACCCCGGCCCCGGCATCAGCAAAAATTCCGCCCCGGTCGATCACTACTTATATGGGTGACAGGGGCTACTGTTGTGAAATAAAAATAGCCAAACCATCGCTGACTTTTTTTCAGAAAAATGAGCTTTTTGATTTATTAATCGGACGAAATTACACCAAAATCTAAAATAGCATTCCAAAAAATTCAAAAATTACTTTGAAAACGATAAAAACGTACAGAAACAAAAAAACCCGAACTTATATGTTTTATAATTATCGCTAAATTTTTATATCTTAAAAAAATCTGTCAACTAAAAATATAATTTACAAAACCCCATGTGAAAAATTTTTAAATGATGTATTTTGTGCTATTAGTTTAAAAATTTTATTGGGGGTGAAAAAAAAGGTGATTTATTAAATTCCAGAGTTCGAGCGAAATATAGTCGGATATTATAGGTTTTTTTATTTTAAAATGGCCAAAAAATTTTCTTTGTATAACTTAATGTGGCAATTCGTATCATGACATTCTATTAAATGAGAATTGAGCTATAGAAAAGGGCAAAATGTATTTTTGAAAAGTTAAAATAAAAAATATTATTTGAAAATACTTCATCTAGAAACGTGCTTTAACGTACTTGCTCCAAAAATTTGGGCGTTTTCTTTTTTTATTAAATGTAAAAGATGACGTGCATATATAAATATTTTAATATAAAAATGAAATAAACAAAATTAAAAGCCAATTCATAACCTTAACCATTAAAATCTGAGACATACTTTGTCTAAAAAGTACAAGGAATAAAACAAAAAAACTTCAATTTTAGGTAATTTAAAAGCATGTTTTGGATTTTTGGCATTTCGACTTGTGAAAAAGTATAAAAAAAATTTAAATTTCAAAAAATAAAATTTGTTGTCAAACACAAAAAGCGAAAACAACAAAAACAAGCCAAACGAAACACAAAAAAACACCAACCAAATAAATAATAAATAAATAATGAATAAATAAAAATAATAAATAAGAAATAAAATAAAAAGACAAAACACCCCACCACAACCCACCCCCCCCCTCAGTTGCATATATGTTCTTTAAAAGACTAGCAAACTTTACACCCGTGTTTTTGGCTGTGCTTCATGGTAGAAGCTTGCTAACTGTAAATCTCATTTATCTTGACCACTCTGGCCCAAACCGGCTTTTTAATCGGAAATTCTTTAGTGTTAGAAGGTCTTAAAAAGTCAGCCAATAAGGATTTAGAATTGGAATTTTTGACAACCAATGAACGCAGAGCCCGTCATTGGACATTTTTTTCATGGACGCCCATTTAACCAGAAAAAATGATATTTTACAAAAATAAAAATAACAAATAAAAAAAATGATTTTTTACAAATAACAAAATCTATAAAACTCAGTGTTAACAATTATTTTTGGATTTTTTATTACCTTAGTTTGATGTTTAACTGTTTAAAAAAAAGCATAATTTTATTAGTTTAAAAAAAATTAAACTGGAGTAAATAATAGTGTTCTAAAAAGTATTGATTTTGGATTATTTTAAGTAAAAATAAAAGTAATTTGAAAAATTTTAATTTAAGTAAAGTAAGAGTAAAAGTAATTTGTAATTTTTTAATTTAAAGTAAAGTAAAAGTAAAAGTAATGGTCAAAATTTTATTTAAGTAAAAAGAAAAAGTAAAAAAAAGTAAGACCTATTTTTTAAAGTAAAAGTAAGAGTAAAAGTATAATAAAAGTAATTTTGAACGAAGCAAAACACAGGTTTTCGGAGCTCCAAGCTCTGTTCGAAAGTTTTTTTGCAAATTTTATGTATAAATTATCATTTTAATAAGTTTTTAGTCAAAATAAATGGTTTTAGCGTGTTAGTGGCTTAAAAAATGTTCTCTTGCCATTTACTTTACAAAAAGCCCATGGGGAATTTACCCTTTCAAATTACTTAAATTTTACTTAAATTAATTTAAGTATTTGCAGAGGAAAATCCGAGTAAGAGTAAAAGTAAAAGTATTTGAAATTTCAAAAGTCGAGTAAGAGTAAAAGTAAAAGTAATTGAAATTTCAAAAGTCGAGTAAAAGTAAAAGTAAAGGTAATCCAAAATCCGTTACTTTTATTACTTTAAGTAAAAGTAAAAGTAACTTTTTACAACACTAGTAAATAAACAATAAGGCTATTTATTAAAACACCATTAATTTTTTTGGACTGGTTTTAAAATTTATTTTATAGGTCGATTAATAAACTAAATTGAAAAAATTAAATAAAAAATTATTTACATTAATTAATAAAGGTGTTTTGTTTTTTTAAAGCTTTTAAACTAAAAAAAATACCATCACTTTTTTTCTATTACATAATAATTATTAAAATCACAATTATAATTATAAGTCGTCAAAATTTTATATATGATAACTGACCTAATTTCGGCCAGGCCTTAATTTCGGCCACCAATTTAGGGTGTTAGAAAATTGGCTTATTTTTAAACCACAAAAGAACAAGCACAAAAGTAACTGGTTAAATATTGAATAAGGTGTTTTTGTAAAAGTTTTTTTTGTGTTATTTTGCGTAATCAACATTTTCATACAAAAAGTGAATTTTTTGTAATTACCTTAAAATAACTTCTATTTAAAGCTCAAAACAATGGATTTTCATGTTTTGATATTTTTTTCAAAATCACTTTGCAATGCGTTTAACTAACTACGCATTTTAAGATTCCGTTAATTTCGGCCACCTTAAAATTTATGTGACAGAAACTGCCGTTTTTTGCTGTTTTCAAATATCATCGTACCACCGTATATATAAATAATTATTTTGCTAGTTTGACTTTTTTTTGATGTTTTTTTAAGTCAAACAAAAATTCAACAAAAAATATAGGTTGTTAAAACTTGTTTTTTAAGGTTTTGTCGAAATTATTTAAAAACTTGCTAATAACTATTAAAGTTTGCAAACTGGAAAGAATTAAGTTATATGTACCAAGTACAATACCTGAGGATAAATTTGCAACCTTTAAAAATATTTATTGTTGGTTTTGGCAATAGTTATAGCCAGTTTTTTCTACGTGGCCGAAGTTAATTGGCTCGCGCCGTAATTTTGGCCACTATAAAAAAAACTTTAAACCTCCACTGATGTTTATGTGTAACAAAAATTTTAAAATTTTGCAGTTCAATAACAAAAATAGCTGTTGTTTGATTTTTATACCAAATCTTGGGTTGATTGGAAAAACAAAAAAAAACGTAATCAATAAAATAAAAAAAGGTGGCTGAAATTAAATCAGCTACACTAATTAATTAATTAAGTCACCTCAATTTTTAATTATAAATTTTATTTGTGTTTTTTTGCAATCTACTTATCATAGTGTTTTAAAAATTATAGTTGATTTAAATTTTTCAAGTACAAGTATGATAATTTTTTGAAAATCCTTTATTTTAGGAACCGATAAGAATACCTCGCAATGCGGAAGGAATTAGAATCGACAATTGCAAAATTAACCGTGAACTTCTTCCCTGTTTGGAAGAATTCATGCGTATGTCGGTACTGAGTCTGTGGTCTTCCAGTATAGAAGAAAGTGAAACAGAAGAGCTGGTCGTCGCCATCCACGGATCCCAGCTGAGGAATCGACTGAGAAAGCTGGTGGTAGATCAGAAAGATAATCGAAATGAACAGAGTGTGGCGGCTGTTTTCCTCCAGACGGAGTACCCGCAGCTGCGGGGGTTTTACCTTTATTCTATCACAGCCACGAAAAAAACCACCGAGCTCCTCCTCCGTTTCCTGCGGATGAACAGGAGCATTAAGGAACTAAGTTTGTGGGGTTCCGAATTCCCCGCTGCATTCGGTGATCAGTTGATTGCTGTGGTGGAGGAGGATCTCCCGCTGTTGAAGAAGGTGTACTTATGGGGTTCTTCCCTGATAAACAAACAGACTGAGATCGATGAGATCGTGGCGGAGAAGCGTCGATCGACTCGACGAGAATAATAAATGCTGAAAATTAATTTAACGATCTTACATGTTAATTTGGTGAAAGTTAAAATTATTATAACAAACATATCACGACTATAATACATCACAATTTTTAAAGTTATGATTGTGTTATGTGACTGTTTTTGCATTCGGAATAGAATCTAATATTAAATGTGTTATAAGTCACAGAAGCTTTTATTTAATAAAGTCTGTTTATTATTCTCGCGATATAAAATTTCTGTACTTGAAAATCCAAAACGTTTTATTGAAATAACTTTTTAATACTGTGTAAAAATTAAAACTAACATGTTTCTTATAAATTACATTAAGTTACAATAAATTACAATATATCATAAATAAACTTTATATAAACAATCATGCTATGGACAGAAAAAAAAATTTTTTTTGTGCGTGAGCAATCAGACAAATATTTAAAATACAGACATGTAAATATTACTATATAAAATTAGTTTTTACATAATTATGTGTTTTGATCATGGTAAACCGTAGAAAACATGATTGTTTTGATTTAGTCTTCCAAGAAACGTTTACAAAAATGTCATAGTAGTATTTATATATATCTCCGTTTGATTTTTTTTTGCCAAACTAGAATGAAATTTAAACAAACACAAAAAATTATAGCACAGAAATTTCGTCCATAATTTACATTTATTTTTAGTGAATAATGCAACTTTTTATAGGTAAATAATATCTAGCTGACCGCAATATTTGTAGTATTGAATCGACTATTTAACAACAAAAACATTTAAAAATTTTTAACTAAAGCGGATTAATAACAAAGTTTAAAAACTGTATTTTAATAATTATTTATCAAATTACTTAATTTGTAACCTAAATGCAAATTTTTAAGGGCTAAACTAAAGTTGACTAATTTTTGTATATTTTGTCAAAAGGTGGAATTAAAAAAAATTCTGCGTTCTTATTTGTTTTGTTATATTTAGTATCTTGTAAACTTAAATTAGTATGTGTATTTAATTGTTTAAACAAATTTTGTATTACATAATTAAACAAATTATTATATTATTTTTGATTTAAATAAATTGTTTAGGGTTTTTAACTTTTGCTCAACTAAAAATACATGAAATTAAAACCCTTCTGTAACTGTTGTTTCTGTGTTACAAATGTAAACATTAATTTTGATGTGATTTGCCTAAAGGTGCGGTGCATAGTAAAACTTTTTGTCTTCCAGTGAGAAGAGACAGTTGAGCCTGAGCCGAGGCTCTGGTCGATCCCTAGTTGAAACTAAAAAACAGTGATGTTTATTAACGACACCATATGAGTGTGGCAGATAAGGTAAAAAAACGTGGGTCTTAAAAAAAAAACTAAACAAAATTTTTCATTACGACGAAATAAAAAAAAACAATTTGTATACTGTTAAAACAATATGTTTTTTTCTTCAAAATTTGAGCACGATTGGATCGGTGAATTTTTTTGACGGTTTGAATGCGTCTGTTTTTAGCGTTTTTTTTTCACTCACAATTTGTTCATGGTTGCATTTAATGTTTTGTACGCTGCAAGATTTTGTGGTGTGGCTAGCACCAACGCATATGATACAATGGATGTGAGCCATTTTTTTGCACTTTCTTCTAAACTAAAAAAATTTTTAAATGTTTTTGTTGTTAAATAGTCGATTCAATACTACAAATATTGCGGTCAGCTAGATATTATTTACCTATAAAAAGTTGCATTATTCACTAAAAATAAATGTAAATTATGGACGAAATTTCTGTGCTATAATTTTTTGTGTTTGTTTAAATTTCATTCTAGTTTGGCAAAAAAAAATCAAACGGAGTATATATAAATACTACTATGACATTTTTGTAAACGTTTCTTGGAAGACTAAATCAAAACAATCATGTTTTCTAGGTTTACCATGATCAAAACACATAATTATGTAAAAACTAATTTTATATAGTAAATACATGTCTGTATTTTAAATATTTGTCTATTCACACAAAAAATTTTTTTTTCTGTCCATAGCATGATTGTTTATATAAAGTTTATTTATGATATATTGTAATTTATTGTAACTTAATGTAATTTATAAGAAACATGTTAGTTTTAATTTTTACACAGATTAAAAAGTTATTTCAATAAAACGTTTTGGATTTTCAAGTACAGAAATTTTATATCGCGAGAATAATAAACAGACTTTATTAAATAAAAGCTTCTGTGACTTATAACACATTTAATATTAATTTATTCGAATGCAAAAACAGTCACATAACACAATCATAACTTTAAAAATTGTGATGTATTATAGTCGTGATATGTTTGTTATAATAATTTTAACTTTCACCAAATTAACATGTAAGATCGTTAAATTAATTTTCAGCATTTATTATTCTCGTCGAGTCGATCGACGCTTCTCCGCCACGATCTCATCGATCTCAGTCTGTTTGTTTATCAGGGAAGAACCCCATAAGTACACCTTCTTCAACAGCGGGAGATCCTCCTCCACCACAGCAATCAACTGATCACCGAATGCAGCGGGGAATTCGGAATGCTGCAAAATTAGAAACTTAATGCTCCTGTTCAGTCGCAGGAAACGGAGGAGGAGCTCGGCGGTTTTTTCCGTGGCTGTGATAGAATAAAGGGTGAAATCCTGCAGCTGCAGGTATTCCGTCTGGAGGAAAACAGTCGCCACACTCTGTTCATTTCGATTATCTTTCTGATCTACCACCAGCTTTCTCAGTCGATTCCTCAGCTGGGATCCGTGGATGGCGACGACCAGCTCTTCTGTTTCACTTTCTTCTATACTGGAAGACCACAGTCTCAGTACCGACATACACATAAATTCTTCCAAATAAGGAAGAAATTGACGGCTAATTTTGCAATTCTCGATTCTAATTCCTTCCGCATTGCGAGGTATTCTTATCGGTTCCTAAAATCAAGGATTTTCAAAAAATTATCATACTTGTACTTGAAAAATTTAAATCAACTATAATTTTTAAAACACTATGATTCGTAGATTGCAAAAAAACACAAATAAATTTAAAATTAAAAATTGAGGTGACTTAATTAATTAATTAGTGTAGCTGATTTAATTTCAGCCACCTTTTTTTATTTTATTGAATACGTTTTTTTTTGGTTTTTCAAATCAACCCAAGATTTGGTATAAAAATCAAACGACAGCTATTTTTGTTATTGAACTGCAAAATTTTAAAATTTTTGTTACACATAAACATCAGTGGAGATTTAAAGTTTTTTTTATAGTGGCCAAAATTACGGCGCGAGCCAATTAACTTCGGCCACGTAGAAAAAACTGACTATAACTATTGCCAAAACCAACAATAAATATTTTTAAATGTTGCAAACTTATCCTCAGGTATTGTACTTGGTACATATAACTTAATTCTTTCCAGTTTGCAAACTTTAATAGTTATTAGCAAGTTTTTAAATAATTTTGACAAAACCTTAAAAAAACAAGTTTTAACAACCTATATTTTTTGTTGAATTTTTGTTTGACTTAAAAAAACATCAAAAAAAAATCAAACTAGCAAAATAATTCTTTATATATACCGTGGTACGATAATATTTGAAAACAGCAAAAAACGGCAGTTTCTGTCACATAAATTTTAAGGTGGCCGAAATTAACGGAATCTTAAAATGCGTAGTTAGTTAAACGCATTGCAAAGTGATTTTGAAACAAATATCAAAACATGAAAATTAACTGTTTTGAGCTTTAAATAGAAGTTATTTTAAGGTAATTACAAAAAATTCACTTTTTGTATGAAAATGTGGATTATGCAAAATAACACAAAAAAAACTTTTGCAAAAACACCTTATTCAATATTCAACCAGTTAGTTTTGTGCTTGTTCTTTTCTGGTTTAAAAATAAGCCAATTTTCTAACACCCTAAATTGGTGGCCGAAATTAAGGCCTGGCCGAAATTAGGTCAGATATCATATATAAAATTTTGACGACTTATAATTATAATTGTGATTTTAATAATTATTATGTAATAGAAAAAAAGTGATGGTATTTTTTTAGTTTAAAAGCTTTAAAAAAACAAAACACCTTTATTAATTAATGTAAATAATTTTTTATTTAATTTTTTCAATTTAGTTTATTAATCGACCTATAAAATAAATTTTAAAACCAGTCCAAAAAAATAATGGTGTTTTAATAAATAGCCTTATTGTTTATTTACTCCAGTTTAATTTTTTTTAAACTAATAAAATTATGCTTTTTTTTAAACAGTTAAACATCAAACTAAGGTAATAAAAATCCAAAAATAATTGTTAACACTGAGTTTTATAGATTTTGTTATTTGTAAAAAATCATTTTTTTTATTTGTTATTTTTATTTTTGTAAAATATCATTTTTTGTGGTTAAATGGGCGTCCATGAAAAAAATGTCCAATGACGGGCTCTGCGTTCATTGGTTGTCAAAAATTCCAATTCTAAATCCTTATTGGCTGACTTTTTAAGACCTTCTAACACTAAAGAATTTCCGATTAAAAAGCCGGTTTGGGCCAGAGTGGTCGAGATAAATGGGATTTACAGTTAGCAAGCTTCTACCATGAAGCACAGCCAAAAACAGGGGTGTAAAGTTTGCTAGTCTATTAAAGAACATATATACAACTGACATTGGAGAATCGATTGATAATCACAATTTTGTAATCTGACAAATTGTGCGGTCGATCTTGACGTATATGGAAATTTAAAAGATAATCTTAACAGTCGCCGGTTACAAGACAAGAGATGAACTAGAATTATATGATGCTAATGTAATCAACAAAATAACAACATGATCCTTTTTATTTTAGTTTCTATATTTACATATTTTTTTTCAATTAATTGACATTTAAGTTTTAAGCTATGGTTTTTGTAGAAAATTCGGTAATAGGTGTTTTTAATTGTCGAATTTCGTATTAAGGAGCTTAGTTTTAATGTTAACCGTAAGCAACTTTAGCGCTAAATTACAAATTTGGTCAGTTCATACCAAAATTGCCCTAAGAAAAAGACAAAAAAATTCCTTTTGGGCATTTTTTTGAAATTTAAATTTTTTTTATACTTTTTCACAAGTCGAAATGCCAAAAATCCAAAACATGCTTTTAAATTACCTAAAATTGAAGTTTTTTTGATTTATTCTTTGTGCTTTTTAGACAAAGTATGTCTCAGATTTTAATGGTTAAGGTTATGAATTGGCTTTTAATTTTGTTTATTTCATTTTTATATTAAAATATTTATATATGCACGTCATCTTTTACATTTAATAAAAAAGAAAACGCCCAAATTTTTGGAACAAGTACGTTAAAGCACGTTTCTAGATGAAGTATTTTCAAATAATATTTTTTTATTTTAACTTTTCAAAAATACATTTTGCCCTTTTTTATAGCTCAATTCTCATTTAATAGAATGTCATGATACGAATTGCCACATTACGTTGTACAAAAAAAACTTTTTGGAACGCATTATAAAAAAAATTTGAGCGAGCCGATTTC
Source organism: Microlaimidae sp. YZB2_3 (assembly GCA_030248175.1). Lineage (NCBI taxonomy): Eukaryota > Metazoa > Nematoda > Chromadorea > Desmodorida > Microlaimidae > Microlaimidae sp. YZB2_3. The sequence goes on from JASAMX010026555.1 coordinate 52,657, forward strand.
GCTTAAACTAAAAAAAAAATTCAGAAAAGTATGTTTTAACAATATACCAAGCGGCGTTTCTTATCTCGTACTAATAAAAAAGTTTTGTTTTTTTAGGGCCAGGTTTTTTTCACCGCATCGGCTGTAGTGATGACGTCATCAAAAACATTTTTTTCTAACCTTTCCAAAAGATAGCCAAGAGTCCAATCTATGCTCCCATATATGTCCTGCACATATTCTAACCTCCGTTATGGATATATAACATTTCAAAGTTCGAGTTTCGTCACCAGTCCGCATCATTTTTGTATGGACTATAGTCTTTAGTAATGAATCAATGCATGTTTTTGATTTTAAGGTTACTGAGCCCATACTGATTAGCGATCATAATAGCATGGAAAACTTTATAAAAAGCCCAAAACGACCTATAAATCAAATAGAAAGTTTTCTTGATTTTAAATCGTTGGTTAAAACCCGATGAATCTTTATTTAAACTCAATTGGTTTTTTCGGTTTATTTCAAATATGTTCCACTGTTGAAACACGTTGAAAAATAGTGACAACCCATATTGAGAAAGTTAAACAAATGTTTATTCCTGTCCACCAAAAACAACTAAAAAATAAGATAAATTACACTAAGTGTATTCTAAATTTAAAATCTAAAAAATTAAAACTTGCGGAAACAATGACATGATTCTTCATCACAAAAAGAATACAATATTTTAAACAAGCAACACAAAAAATAAATTACAAACTTTAATTAATTAAAAGAAATGAAAAATCTCAGATTTGACAAAACGAGAATTCCGCCTTTAAAAAATAAGCAGGAAAATCTTTTGTCTGAAACATCATAACAATGTAAAATATTAAATGTCTATTTTAGTGAAAGTTTTACAAAAGATACATCCTCACGTTGCAAAAAAAGTTCCTGATACTGTTTTTATATCAAAATATAAAGTTTACACCAGAAAAGTTTTTAAAGCTATAAAACACTTAGAACATAAGATGAGCTGAACCCCAGATAACTTACCAGCTCTTATATTTAAAAAGTTGGCTTTTTGCTAGCTAAACCAATGAAAATTGTTTATGAAGTTTCTTGTTGTACACAGAAAATTCCAGCATTATGATTAGCTGCGTTAGTAATTCCCATTTTAAAAAAGGAAAATTCTAATGAGACGAGTAATTACAGACAAATCTCTCTCACTTGCATAGCGTGTAAAATAATGGAGACTTCTGTAAATAACTTGTATTTACTTAATTATCTAAATGTTAATAAAATAATAAGTAAGGCACAGCATGGTTTTTTTCGTTGGCAGATCAACATGCTCGCAACTGCTTAAAAGTTTTGTAGACTGGAGTGAAGCTTTATATAAAAAAATTATTGATATTGTGTACATTGATTTCAATAAGGCATTAGACTCCATTTGCCATACTAAATTAATGATAAAACTTAAAGCCTACGGGATTAAAGGAGACCTTTATGCCTGTTTATCAGCCTTTTTACCTGGTAGATAACAAAAAGTTTTAATCCATGATTCCTGTTTGGAACTTAAAAAAGTTACATGTGGTGTCCCACAGGGGTCCGTTTTAGGACCCCTGGTTTTTCTAATATTTATTATTGATTTAGTCGATATAAAACCGGACATAAGCTACAAGTTTTTTGCAGAAGATGTCAATTTGTACAAAGGCTGTAAGCCAACAAAAAATATTACCATTTCACATAACTCCATAAATCGACCTATTGATTGGGCTAATACTTGGCAACTTTAAATTGCTGTACATAAGTGCTGTGTGGTTCACGTAGGACATAATAATTTATTGCTTCTATTATTTATTGAAGGCAGACTGTTAGAATTTCCCTTAGGCGCTAGAGAGGGGCATTGTCGTATTAGTTTAAAAATCCTTAAAAACATCCAAACATTGTGTCTCTGTAGTTAAAAATGAATTTAAAGTTCAAAACATAATATTGCGCTGTTTTAAACAAAAAGTAAAACTGCATTACTAAACGTTTATAAATTATCTGTACTTCCTAAAGTAGAACACTTCGCACCAGTCTGTTCCCCACTTTTGAAAAGATATCCACTGCATTGAGCGTATCCAACAAACTTTTACAAAAATATTTTTGCTAAATGTGATATAAACAAAAATTTATGATTTTTTGAGCGTCTTAGTCATTTAAACCTCAAATTTGTAAAAGAAAAAGGATACAATTCGACTTTAAAATGTGTTTTTTAATAGTTAAATATCTTTCTGACCTAATTTTTTCTGATTTTTTTCATGGGGAAATCACAGAAGTAAAAATTGCCATACTTTTTTGATAATAATAATTTCACTAGATTAAGATTACACCATAATATAAAAGTTCACTTGCATTATTTGTTTTTTTCACTGTGATCCATTGTTCTCCATCGCAGTACTCTATTGTATTGTTATTTTTAAAAAGTAGACCACTTAGTTCAACGTGTGATGGTAGACATTCGACTTTTGTCTGGGTTGAGACGTCAATTTTGAATGTTTTTTTTCTAAAATTCAAAATAAACAGTTTAAAAAAATCATTTTAAAAAATAGCTATTAAAAAACTTATATTTAGCACACAACTTTAAAGTTTATAAGTCAACAAAAATCCTAAAGGACCTACACTGTTTCCTACACCTTAAAGGACCTACACAAAAATAAGGTTTAAAAATTAAAACATTGTGGTTTTATAATTTGGCTCCTGATTCTAGAAACAAAGTTTATAGTTTAACACAGCAAGAAAAGTTTATAGTCTATTTATTAGATACTCAATCTAAAAACAAAATTTAAAAAATCATTTTTTATTAGAAATAGCATACATCATGAAAGAAGGTCCCATGGTCTATTGGCTCGAAACGGTAGGTTTTAGACTGCAAGGTCTGGAGTTCAATTCCCAAAGATGTCTCTTTTTATGGTTTTGTACCGGGAATTTAAACTTATCACAATTTCATTTAAACTTATTAAAATTGAATTTATTAAAAACATTCATTTCTTTTTAGATGTTTTTTTAAAAAAATCTATGCATTGATTATTGATTGATATTAATAAAATAAGAAAGAAAATAGATATGCTGTTGAGGTGACGTGCAAAATCCCCATAAAAGTAGTGTAAAATCCCCATGGCAAAATCCTCCATATCGTAGTGCAAATTTCCCATAACAATCAGAAATGCGTTTGCAAACTAAAATGTGCTAAAAAAACTAAGTTTTTATCCTAAAAACATTAAAAATGTTTTCGTTTTTTCCTAAACCTAAGCAAAGCCCTAAAATCAAGCTAAATTTTATCATGATAAAATTTTGTTGTATTTTCCAAGTGTCAAAATTTAAAGGAAATATTGCAAACGCATTATTTTTATGATCAATTTACACCACTTTATGGGGATTTTGTAACGTTTATGGGGATTTTGGCCTATGGGGAATTTGTCCATGGAGTTTTTATACGGACCCGCTGTTGTTAAATGATGTAGATACTAAATTTTTGATGTAGATATTTAGCTATTGGCACAAAAAAATTAAAACCAAAGTGCTGTAATATAAAAAGCTTTTTGGAGTCTATGTTTAATTGCTTTTGATATAATAATATGGTTGATTTTTTAATTAAAAATCCTCCAAGAAATATTTTTTTGCATTATTGTTGTGGATTTTATACGTAAATAATCTTCCGGAAAATAATTTTTCTAAAAAAAACACCAAGTAAGTATTATGCAGGTATATTCTATCTACCACAAAAAGCTAAATATAAATTATACGTCCCGGTACAAAAAATGAAAAGAGATTTTGTTGAGATTTGAACTCCAGATTATGCAGTCTAACGCTGACCGCCTCAAGCCACTAGACCATAGGACCTTCTGCTGACTCTCGAATAAAATCCTACTTATATATTCGGTTATCGGTTATGATCGTAATTTTACTTTTTATGTTCGCATTTTTACGAAATTAAACATGAATAACTACATTATTACAAATCAAATCAACTTTATATTTTGCCTTTAGTGTTTAAAAGTTATTTTACATTGGAAAATTAATGGAAGTTTTCATTTAAATATTATCTTAATTTCAACTTTCGGCCTAATGTGTATCGGAATTTTACTGTGTAAAACGCCTTATGTCGAAATAGTCTATTAAAAGCACCCATTTTCCCTAACTAAAGGAGGAGTAAATTCCTTATGTTTGATTTTGCTATTAATAAACTTATAAAAAAAATTAATGTTTCCTGATTTCAAAATGCTAAAAATAATAATAAATAATATTCCTCTGCTCTATTAATATTTTTAACTATTCTTTATATTAATTTGACAATTTTTTATATTCTTCTTTGTCACCCTTTTATATTCACTCCATTCTTTTGGTTTTTTAGTTTGAATCCTTTTGATAATTATAGAAAAATTTATTTCCTACGAGCGGTTGGAATCTTTTTATATAGATAGATGGTTTAAATTTCCTTCAACCAATACAGTTTCAAAAAATTTGTCAACACTTTAACTATAGTACTAACAGACAAAAAATGATTACTCCAATTTATTAATGATATATACAAATAGAGCATTTTGTACTCTCCATTTTTTAAATCAGGTAGCCATAAAAATTTATTATTATTTCAGCTTTGAAAATTTAAGCGTTAAATAAAAACTAAATGGTATAATGATCTGATGTTAAAAAACTGTGTAGAATTGACACCTTATTAAAAACTTCAGGATCATTCGAAAAAATTAAATTCAGATAATTCATTTTTTCTGGTAGGTTCTTTTAAGAAAATGGTCATTTTGGCTAATTGAATTAATTTGTAAACTGCGCCAGTCTGGCAAGTTGAAATTGCCAGCAAAAATTAGACAGCAAAATTAGAGTGGGCTGGGTCCACCTTTCCTATGACAAAAAAGGACCTTTCCGATGATAAAAACAGACCCACTCCACTTTTCCGATGATCAAAATGGATCTTTCCGATGATAAAAACGGACCCAGTCCACTTTGCGATGATCAAAACCGACTGCGACCGTTTTTTACGCAGACCGGTCTGCGTAAAAAACTGACCCAGTCTAAAATAGAATATTTTATGAATAGCACAGTAGGAATAGATTACAATACAAAAAAACATACAACAAAAGATTAATATGGAAATGTTATACCATCAAGTAACTGAAATTGGCGCTAAATTTTAGATATTATACCTATTGTTTAAGCAGGTTTATATATCAATAATATATATATATAAGGGTTTTGTAGATATAAATAATGAAATATAAATGTCAAGTAAAAGAAATCAAATCCTAAATCTGTTACTTTTATTAGTTTAAATAAAAACAAAAGTAACTTTTTACAACACGACTCTATACCACACCTTTAAATAATCTTAAACTTGTGTATTTAAAAGGCAAAACTTTAAAATTTTGGAGTTCTGAAGTATAATATAGGAAGAGATTGACATGATCAGAAGAACGAAATTCATATTCCCTAAAAATATAGCATTTTAGTGCAAAAAACCTAGCTTAAATTATTGATTACAAAAAAGTTTTGGACAACAAAACTTTAAAATATGAAAGTCTTAAAAAAGTTAAGTTATATGAAGATCGCTGCAATGACTTCCTTTGTTGAATCAAACAATTAAAAAAAAACAATTTATATAAAAACAATTTATAAGAATAAATTGTATTATGTAGATTAAAATACAATCTACATATTTGATTGCGCAAACAGTTTTACTTTAGATTTCTAAATGTGTCGAACCGCCGTTTTCAGACAGATACAAAAATTCATCTGATGATGGTAATAGTTACAATAATAGTTGACTGATAAGTAGAATAGTTACTTAATTTATGTTATTTTTAAAAACTTTGTGTTTTTGTTATTAAAGCTTGTTGTTATACTGTATTTAGTTATAGTTTTTATTAACTTACGTTATTGTTATATTTAGTTATAATTTTTATTAACTTACGTTAGAATTTTAAAAACATTTTGTGAAATTTCTTGTATTTTTTTGTCTTCAGGCGATAAGTCCAGTATTTCCTCAGGCTCCTCCATACTGATTGAAATTTTCGCTACTTCTGCTGCTGCCGTAACACACTAAAAGGTTTTTAAGAATAAGCTTTAAATTTTAAAATGTATAATATACCTAATGAAAAAATTCCCTACGAATTTATGAATGTTTTGAAAGTTAGCCAAAAATCAAAGCAGGTAGTTAAGTAGGTAGTTAACTACTTTTAAAATTATAAGTAGGTAGTTAAGTAGTTAAATAAAATTACAAGTAGTTAAGTAAGTAGCTAAATAGGTAATTTTTTAACTAAATATATACTTATTATTAAAATCTTAGTAGAATTAAATATTCGAATTCTTAAGGTAAAAAATACTTTGTCACATTTAATAATTAACTATGTCAATATTTTATTGGTTTTTTCCAAGTTATTTATGTTTAAAAATACTTTTAAAACTGCTAGATAGTTGATATATAGTTTAAATTCAAGAAGTTTTTTACAAGAAAAAAAATAATTTATTGTAAAGTTAACTTAAAAACTTAAATTTAAAAACCTATTTGGGGTGGAATTAAAAAAAGACGTTATATTAACATTGTTTGTCTCATTTATATCAACTTGTTAATCAAGAACAACAAGCGGGAAAGTGCAAATTTTGTTTATATGTGTGGTGCAAAGTCGAGCTGTTTACATTCGATTTTGATGATTTTTTGTGAAAACCTTACCCCTGCCCCATTAGCCTACGAAAATTTCTTTAACAAAATCTCTCCAGTGGTTCAGAAATTTTGAACTCCCCCCCCCCCCTCCCCAAAAAATGGCGTTTTTTGACAATTCTGTACGTAAAAGCTTGCTCAATAGGTATAATGATTTAAGTTACAAATTATAAATTCAAAAAAAGCGTCTACTTTCTATTTTAATTTGATCCTTGATCGTTAAGATTGGTGCAGTATTTGTTGAGATATTGCGTTTTCCGTACAAAACACCCGCGATTTTTTTGCTACAAATACAAAGTGACAGCAAAAATGGCAAACTTCATCAAATTACTGCCATCGTGTGTTTTTTTAGCAAAATTAGTCACGGGTTTTTGTACTCAAAAACAAAAATATTAACTTTCGACACACAAACTGATTACTTTCAATGAACATCATTTTTTTAAAAAGGCTCTGGTAAATTAACTAAAAGTTTTGAAAAACCTACTTTCTAAATCTCATTGCTGATTTGTTAAAAATAACTTTTTGTTGTTTCAAAAATCTATTTTGAATTTTAGCACAACCTAAATACTTTTTGCTTTTCGTGTTCGAAAATATGTTTTCAAAAAACAAGTAAGTATTAGTTGCATAACCAAAAAAAATTTACTAACTTTTCATTGTCAGATTATTGATTTTAAGCGTTAAGTAAGAGTTTGTTTGCTATGCATTAAGTTTTTGTTTATAATATGCGAATTATTTAGCTAAAAAATAAAGAAAGTCGTTTGAACTGTTGAATTACTGGTCTGTATATAGAAAGTTTTTACTAATTTTCTCAACAAAATCTTTAAAATTTTTAAAATATTATGTCATAGAAACATTTATAGTATTTCTCTTAGTTTCAACCACTAAACAATATTTTTGAAGCAAGTTTATGAAAGTGACAGAAACCGCAATAAAATACACACACCAAAAGTAAAATTGTCGTAGCTGCGGTTTTCGTCCCTTTGCACCCCAAGAATACCTTAAAATTGGTTATTGTTGTCAAAATCAAACATACCTGTGCACGGTTTGCCGATGCGGATGCCACCCGCCGTTTATTATTGTTGTTATTGTTGTTGTAGCCCTCCCACCCCCCGTGCTCAAAAACAAAAAAACTGAGCTTTATTTGCGATTTTTTACCTTTTTCCTCATTTTTTGATTTGAAAAGGTTTTAACCTTTTGACGAAATTTATTTTATTTTAGCCTATTTATTAGCTTACTTTTGCCTTTGAGAACCAATTTTAACATGAATATTAACATTAAACCTTTTACAGACTGCAAAACAAAGTATAGAATAATATTTGTTTACAATTTTAAAAGCTGATTGTTTTGCTTAATGCCTGATTAGAAAATGCGTTTGCAAAATATATTTAATCTTGTACATAAAAAAGACATGTATGAAAAAAACGGAAGTTCTGAAAAAGTAGGAATTTATTCATTTTCCCGTAAATTGAAGATCACCGAACTGTTTTTATAAGAAAATATTATATAAAGTCATCAGAAACACAAAACCACCCTAATATCTTTTGAATCATCAGCTAATATATTTTCTTAAAACGGCAGCATTTATCCACATTTTCGATGCCCGTGGGTGATAAAAAACTAAACTCTACGACACTGTAGAAACGACATAGCGGTCGCGACAGCCGCCGTGCAGAATAATTATAAAACATATAAAAAACAATAACGAAAATGCCCATTGTATTTTGAATTAATTTTATATCTACGCGGCCTAAAGCCTAACGTACAAAGTATAAAAAATATAGCTAGAGTGATATTGAATGTTTTAAACTTCGTTTTAATTTAAATGTAGCAAACTAAATCAGTTCATTTTCATCAACTAACATGACTCGGTTATTTACCTAAAATTTAAGGCAAATAATTGCCTGTGCTAGACATCCGGTTATCACGGACATAAGTACAGGTTTTGTATTGCATAAATTATCAAAAACAAGCAGCGTCAACGCATTGTATTAAAAAAAAAATAATTCGCTCACGCTCCTAATAATCATACATTTCTGTTAACTTAAATTCTTTGTTTTACTTTAGCAATCTTTTATTTTACACATCAAATGGTCATATTAACATTAAAACATTAATAATATAAGTAAATTTAAAGCAAAAATTTAAGCTACGTTCTGCGATGATAAAAGGTTTGCTCTTTTATGTTCCTGTCGTTTGAC
>JASAMX010026557.1:0-16319 GCA_030248175.1 Microlaimidae sp. YZB2_3
AAAAAGACTGGTCGTTTTTCACATGAACAGAGGTTTAACTACGGGCAATAGAGCATATACGAGAATAAAATTCAGGTGAGGGGGCAATTTAGCATCTACGTGCAAAAAATCAGCTCCAAATATTTACCACAGGAAAAAATTTTTGAGGGACCCCAAAAAAAAAAAAAAAAACAAAAAAAAGTTAAGCAAATTAAGCTTATTAGTATGAAATTCAGGTATGTTTAGCAAAAGTTTTTAGGTTTTTAATATCAAAAAAATATTCGGTAATATTTTAGTTATGTAAAATGTTTAGATTTTTAATTGGCTAAAAATCTATTAAACGTTTTGTGATTTTCGATGACGCCATCAACAACGGTTAACCGCGCAGTGACTTAACCCATTTAATATAAGGGAAAGAGCGCTCCGCGCTCTTCCCTGATTTTCACTTCATATATACTCACAAGTGTAATACTGTATGTCCGAATGAGTGTTCTCGTGTCCGACAGTATTACACCGACAGAGGAAAACTCATGCTGCCGGGACAGTAATACACCTGTGTGAGTGAGTATATATGAATTGAAATAAAATCAATAAATGGCTATTATAATGGCTTCCTTTCCATTTTAATTCACCGAAGTAAAATGGCTACTATGCCATTATAATGGAGTAGTACCATTTAAATGGAGAGGCTGGTTATAATGACCTACTTTTACTTACTTTTTTATATAGGAATTGAACATTTTTCGGTATATTATATATTTTTACTATTACGTTTATTAGTCAATTTTGCATATGAAATAACAATTCTGAGCTAATAATGGTGGTTACAGAAAAGTGAGAATTGCAACTACTATGACAATTTTACCTATAACTTTTTATTTTTTTTACATATTTTTTATTATAAGACTTTTATTTATTTGCTTGAGATATGAAATGTAATTTAAGTTAACATGGTAAAGCGACAAGAACGAAAATGTTGGTATATAACTGGGACTTCAAATGGATCTCCGGATTGCGATCGTCCTTGCAAGACAAATTATACAAAAAATTGTACTCTAACATATGATGAAGAAAGAAACCAGAATAGAAAATGCTGTTCCCTTAATATAACCACGAATGCATAGATATAACTAATCAAGAAAGTTAAGTGTAGTTGACTATTATTAATTAATTATATGATATAAAATGTTGTTTTGAGCAGTTAATCAACAGTTAAGTGTAAAACATAACCAAAAAAATTATCATAAATTTTTACCAACTGTATCAAGTTGTCGCGTTACTTTGATTAAAATTTAAAATTAAAAAGTGAGGTATTATGCACAGATTTTTTGATTTCAAATATATTTTTTGTTTTATATTTATTACCAATTATTGTATCAGGTCACATTCAGAAAAAATATGATATTTTAATTAAAAAATTTTATCATTCTCCAAGATTAGAACCATTTGACTGTACATTTTAAAACTTACCGTGCTATTCATAAAACTTTTGGACCCGACCCAAAGCGGACTGGGTCCATTTTTTACGCAGACCGGTCTGCGTAAAAAAAACGGTGCCAGTCCGTTATTGCAAATGTAACTCACACGTCCAAATCAGCTGTTTTGTTTGTCAGAGAATGGTTCATATATATATTTTTTTTAATTTTAAGACTTAATAAATTAAAACTCAATAAATCTTGCAATTGATATTCTAATTTCAATGTAGAATTGTAATAATAAAGAAATATTCAGTTTTTTTTAATAGTTTTACGCAAATTTGATTAAATGTGCACAGTAGAAAAGCGGTGTACTCGCGATGAATAGTACCATGATCAAAACGAAATGGGACCGGTTGTTGCGCAGACCGGTCTGCGTAAAAAGTGGACCCAGTCCGCTTTGGACCTGGTCCAAAAGTTTTATGAATAGCACGGTTAATTTAGTTCAAAAACGTCTTGAATTACTTTTTATAAGCTACTTTCTTTACTAATTTAAAACAAAAAAATTACTTTAAATAAGAAGTAATTACAGAAAAACTATTCTTAAAAATCCTCTGAAAATGAAGTAGGAAAAAAGAATGATTTTATATTCATTCCTTGTGTATGTTTAAACAAAGTGATGTGAATTATGTTAAGTGGACTAAGTGTTACAGTAACCAACAGAACAAGCCTTATGGTTTGTTATTTAAATAGTTACTTAAAAAAAGGAAAAGGGAATCAGATGATGAAAAAATTTTTTCGGTAATTTAACAACAAAAACCAGTAGTTTCTTTATGGTCAAATGCAATTAAAAAATCTCATAGCATTGGCTAGTTTTGTCTAATCGCGAAATTTCCAGTTTTAAAATTAGAAGGTTATGTATTTATATGTATAAAAACAACTATATAAATGTTAAAAATGCAAATGTAGGAAAAGTCTATGATTCTAAATGGCAATTGTGGCAATTTTGCGACTGTCAATGATTGATGTGAGCAATTTTTTCAATTGCGACTCAATTTGACTATCAAAGATATACAAGTGGTTAAAGCATTTAGTTAGCATATTAGACTAGTTCATTTGTTCTGTCGAAACTAAATAAACAAACGTAAACTTGTCCTTTTTTCATGCTTTATTTTAAAAACATTTTCAAGGCTACTCTACAATTAAAAATATGTAATATAAAAAACTATGGTCCAAGATACACGATGACGTCACTTTCTTCTACACCCAACCATTTAGTTGCCGAAATAATATGCTTGATTTTAAATATTATTGTTTTAGAGTACATTTTGAGTTTAAGATTTTTTTAAATAATATGTGAAAATAATAAGATTTGTAAATATTTATTTTAAAATATAATAGACAAGCAATCCAAAATAAATTCATACCAAGTGTTAAATTAGGTTAAAATATGTTTTAAACGTCAATGTTATTAGAAGAAACTGGTATTGATTGATATGAGACAAAAATTGTTATTGCTACAAGCAGTTGTATAATTCCTGCAGTTTATAGCAGCATTCCAGTTGTATGATTCTTTAACCTTTGGAAATTAACTTAGCGAACAATGCAATTTTGTTCTATGAGTAAACTCATACATTTATATTGTAACTAAAAAATAAAGGTAAATAATAAATACAGCCTGAATTAGCTACGTTTACTTGTTATTATTATATACAATTTATATTCATTATATGAGAAAATCGCAACATATGGTTATTAAGATTTTCTGGGGAATGTGTTCTGGGTTTAAAGGAAGCTTTGAAATAAAAAAAATTGAAACAAAATGTTTTAATTTCTTTACATGGTATTATTATACTTCAGCCGCAGTTTATTTGCAAAATTGCCTCCCCAAGCTAAACGTCGTTCCATCCCGCATGGACAACTTCTTTCTCTGGGAGGCGAGAATAGTCTTCTCTGATTGTTCAGCTAAAAAAAAAGAAGTTGGATGTAATTTTGCGTTTGTAGGCTTTGAAATAAAGTGTTTTAAACATTAAAAAAAGTGCAATTTATACATTATGTTACTAAAATACTTAAAACAGCAAAGTTTTAACAAGTTTTCTACACAAGTTTAAACAAAAATTTTTATAAATTATGACATTATTTTTTTAAATTTATTGGATTTGTAATAATAATAGTGCTGTTTCTTCGGAGCTCTTGTGAGCTAAGCACAGATTAGAGCGTCAAAAGCGCGCCCTGTTTTTGTAATTTTTTATCAATTGCAAAACTTTTTAATAATTTTAACTTTTATGTTTTTTTTATTTTGAAAAGGTTAAACAACAAATTAAAACAGCCAAAATGTTTGTACAAATGTGGCAGACGCGTTTAAGACGTTAAACTAGTCAAATAAACGGGATGAAGCTCTAGATTACTATTTAACATATACATAACTCAACTTAAAATCTATATATCTCCTGTTTCATATGAGTTTGGAGCCAAAAATAGGGAATTTTGATTTATTAGGGGCTAGTAATGTTTAAAGTTCCAAAAAGATGCATTAATTTTTGCAAAGAAACCGCCAGAGCTCCAGAATTCCGTCTGAGTTTTGTACATTTTTCATAAAAAAATAAATGGTAATGCCATGAATTAATTTCATTAATTTTTTGAAAAAAATTTTTTTTTCAAAACTTATTAAAACCAATAAAAAGAGATGTGAAATTGTAGGTAAAATAATTTAGAACATATTTTGAGTTGAAATAAGTTTTAATTGCTCATTTCAGGGGTGGAGCCATGAAGCTCCCTTTGGTTAAAATTTGCCGGAGCTCCAGAGCATGATACTGAAGAATAGAAACATCACCAGCGTGAAACTTAAAACCAAAAGTTTATAACCCTAAAAGCAAAACCTAATTTAAAGCCGAAAACTAAACGTTTTTAGCTTTAAACCATTTTTCTATTACATATGACTCCAAGTTTCCGTTTTCAGGGCTCCAACCCCCTAAAATTTTATGAGGGTTCCAAGTTTCCTATTTACGACCGCAATCCAGAGTCAGTTTATATCATTATAAATTTAATTTAATTAATTTAAACTTGAACTTAATCTACAAAATCAGTTAATAGGTTCATAAATAAAAAAATATATTGTTGATGGATGACTAATTTTTTAATATCGCAGGTAATAAATTTAACAATGAAATATCAGCAGCTAGAATTTTAATTTAACTATGTTTAAATTCACTAAGAAACGAAACACGAGGGAATTAAACACAAACTCCGTAAATAAACTAAACTCAAGGGCACTGTAGGAGCGACAGAGCGGTCGTGACTAGCCGCCGCGCAGAAAAATTATAATAAAAAAAACAATAATGGGGAATGCCCATTGTATTTTAAATTAATTTCATTACGCGGCATGTAGTCGGTAAAAACGCTAGAGCCAGAGTGACATTGAATGTTTTGAATTTTGTTTTAATTTAAACGTAGCAATCTGCGTTAGTTCATTTTGTAATTTACATAAAATGGGCCAAAATCTTATACCAAATCTCTAATATTTTATTCTATATGAAGATATTAATATAAAAACCGAGGTAAAAAACACATATGACAGAAAGTAATTTTTTCATGCTTTTTTAATATCTTTCTGCGCAATAAATGACGTTTTCAGATAAAAATTGGTGTATTTTTATTTACATTTTTTTATTTTAACGATTTCAAGTATTTGGAAATGGATTTGAAATAAACTGCTGGCATTAATCCAACAGCATTCACTGTTTAAGTAATGTCGCTTCCTGGTGGCATTTGAGTTTAATTTATGCAACTGGGGAAATGAAGACACAGGACGAGGAGGGTAATACAAAAAAATGCCTTTTTGCCATATAAAAAATATATTTTTGAATTAAAAACTTATTTGTAACACCTTAATTGTCTTCACGTGCAAAAAACTACATTCGGTTCCTACAGTTTACGAATTTGTGATAAACATGTTTTTCTTAGCTTTGTCCTGTCCAGTGCCAGTACCTTTGTATTCACATCAAGTACCCTTTTGTTTTTAAATTAATTCAATGAGGTGCAAATTACTAAATGAATGTAAAATGTAAAATCAAAAAGCAGCAAACGCAAAATTAAACTCAGCCTTTTTTCTTTACTGACCAATCAAAAAAGCCCTCAGAGAAGGAAAAGAATGTTGCCTCAGCAGAACGGCGTTTTCTCCCGCGGGACAATTTAAATACGTTTTTTTTAATTTTACATGTGCAATTTAGTGAATTCTATAATTTTATTCATAACAAAAAAAATTGAATTATGCAGATAAAAGTTCTATGAAGTTTATGTTGTATAAATAATATAAATAAACAATTAATTGGCGATATTAATCAAATAAGGAAAATTTCTACAAAACACAAAATTGTAACAAATATAGCAAAGTGTATATTGCAGGCGTCAATCCATGGAAAGTTACAAATAAGCCAAAAAAATACAAGAGCATTTTAACTTTTTAGGATTATCAAGGAAACCAAATAGTTTAAAGCATTATTTTAAAGCCATTCTAAATATATTGGGTTTTTTAGGAGTCCTGGAATGTCCATAGAAACTACAAAGAGTTAAATAATTTTGTTTTGTTTTTTTAATTTAGTAGTACCAAAAATAACATTAGTATCGGCCATAAAACATTAAAGTTAAAATTGTTACAGGTTAAAAAGATATTTAAATTTTCAAAGGATAAAAAAATCGTTTCTCCAGAGTATAAAAAGAGCGTTTTCAACTATGAACTTTTTATTTCAGTATATGAAAATTTAGTGTAAATATTGGCTCGAGTCTGACAAAAAAGAATGGTTTTTGTAAAATCACCTTTAAACAGAAACATTAATAAAATGTTTTGTTCTACGGTAAAATTTTACTTAACAACAAGAGTACTTTAATTTAACACGACAAGCTAAATTTATATAAAGTGCGCATTCTGATAAAACCATTTACAACTTCAAAACATTTCCAACAATGAGTGGTTAACAACCGATGACAAGGATGAGTTGAAGATGAGTTGACAACCGTTTGTAACCATTTTAATGAATAGTTTTCTAAAAATACGCCATCGCACTACAAGAATCATAAACGCATTTTCAAAAACTCAGTAAGCCCACAAAAGCTAATAGTTGTAGACGCGTTTTCAAAGGGCAGAACAGACTGCACAAAACCAGGATAGGGCCGCATAAGTGTTTCAGAAAGTAGAAAAGTTTTGTTGCCAATAAAAAAGTGAACATTTCAGTATTTGTACCAGTCAAAATTTTACTTATATTATTTTAGCTATTGAGATGCTCAAGTGAACTAATTAGGTTTGGGTTTTGGGCCATTCCCCTCAAATTTGTTTATAACAAGTTACTGAGGTGACAACTATATTGTACTTACCAATAAACATAATCATAACAACTTACCTACCCATATGGCAGAAAAGGGGCTTTAGCTGGTAAAGTAAAACCTTATTTGTCGTTATACGTGTTAAATATCCCAAAAACTGCTTTTTTTACCATAATTGCTTGTTTTGACAGGTTAAATAAAGTTTACACTTTTATTTTCCCCAAATTAAAAAAAAAACAAAACCCCCCAACTCCCCCAAAACATCAAAAAGTCTCCCCCTATATTTTAAAAGTAAACATAAATAATGAAGAAAGAACAAGAACAGACACAACCAAACAAAACCAACCCCAACGGACAACCCGGAACCAAAACCCCGAACACCCACCGGCACGGTGTGCTGCGACTTTGCATAATCTGACATGTATATTTTAAAGAAAGGTAAATTTCGTCCTGGAAGTATTTTATGCAAATGGTAAGACACATTGGCAAAAGCTCGGTCAAATGGAAATAAAATAGGTGAAGAAAAGTGGTTGTTTTTGCTTATTGGTAAAATAAGATGAAATATGATGGCCTTGGATTATTTAAATGGTTGTTTTGATAAGCCAGTGAGCGGACCAGTCGTGAATATTTTGCTAAAGTGGAGTTCGTTTAACGAATTTAAACAAACTAGCTATACAAGTTATAAAACCCTTGGCTACACTGTACAATTTAGAAAATATGATGGCCAATTAAAATGGCTTGATTTAATTTTGAAATAAACAAGTGATAATTTAACTAAATTTTAATTATGGACAACATATTTTTACCAAAGATGGAAGAACCTTCCTCCCCAACCACAGAAAAAATTATTTATGATAAATGAGATATTATAGGAAACTTTATAGTTCAGGGACCATCATAAGGTGGTTGAAATTAGTAAAAAATTAACACGGACATCTTTATGTTGGACAACCTATTTTCACCACCTTGGAAAGACACTTCTCCCCAACTAAATTTAGAGTGGGTTGAGGTATCACTGTAAAACTAACAGTCACGGGAATGGCATAAAAGGGTTGAATTTTGAAAAAAAAAGTAAATGAATATAAAAAATGCGGGAAAAATTATTTATCAGCCGTATGGCTGACACGGGCTACTTGTAAGCCAAATTTCTGAGTAAAAAATAATTTTTAAAATTAAAAAACACTGATCTAGAACTCGTTATTTAACTTTGATGGTGAATTGAGAACAGTAGCTGATGAATTGGGAATAGTCACTGGTAAGGATGATGATTTGCAACTGTCTATGTTTGATATAGGAGGCCTTGCTGGTTATTTGCAACCAGAGCCTGATGGTGAATTGCAACTGCTGATGAATTGCGAGGGAGTCAAAAATGTAAATGTAAAAGAATTCCGGGTATATTTCCAGATAAATTTCCGAAATTTGCCAGCAGTTTTTTTTTGTCTTACTTTGCCAAAGTTTTAGCTACCAACAAAATATTTCACTAAATATTCAAACTGATATTGCAGAATTAGGAACTATTAACTAGAAACTATAAATGAATGATAAACTAAAGAAATAGTTTAATAAACATAATGACAAATATTATACAACGAAAAATACATAGCAAAATTTAAGTTTGTATTTTATCAATATCTTATTTAAGGACCTCAAAATTGTTTTTCTTGTGGTGAGCATGTATTGCTTATTCATGTGACCAACTGCAATTATAGCACAGAGATAATTTTGCACCAAATTAAAGTATTTGGATCTTTACAAAAAAACATCGAGAAAATAGTTGCTTTAAAAAGAATTATTTTTTTTGTTTATCTCATTTAAATTTCTTTACATTAAATTAATCTTCTACGTCAATATACAGAAAATAAATTTCTAAGCATGATTACAAAACCAATTTAAATAGACAACTTGTTAATTAATTATTAAAAGTTTTAAACTTATTGAAAAAAATTATTTCACGATAATATCATGATAATTTCATTAAAAACTAAAATACATATTAAAAAGCTTACACGATTGACATTACTTGCCACCTCATCCATTAAAAAAATTATAAAGTAAAAAAAAATTCGATCAAGTCGAGTTCGTAAAAATGCACGGGATATGAGAAGACTAAAATGAAAATTGTACATTTATGACGTTTTTAACCTTATTTAATATGTAGATTTTAAAAATTCCGATTGTCCACAAAATATACACACAAATTAGAGATATCA
Source organism: Microlaimidae sp. YZB2_3 (assembly GCA_030248175.1). Lineage (NCBI taxonomy): Eukaryota > Metazoa > Nematoda > Chromadorea > Desmodorida > Microlaimidae > Microlaimidae sp. YZB2_3. The sequence goes on from JASAMX010026557.1 coordinate 8,924, forward strand.
CACATTATATTTTAAATTTAGAGAAGAGGTTGAGCGCAGGTGAGGTGAGTGTGGTAGGAGAAAAGGGTTCAATTGAAGTTAAAGTAGGTGGTGGAGGTGAGGTGAGTGAGACGTGAGGGTGAGAAGAGACGTTTTTTGTGTTGCTTTTGTTTTTTTCCAAAAAAATATTTTTCAAATACTAATTGTTTGTCCATAATTAAAATTTAGTTAAATTATCACTTGTTTATTTCAAAATTAAATCAAGCCATTTTAATTGGCCATCATATTTTCTAAATTGTACAGTGTAGCCAAGGGTTTTGTAAATTGTATATCTAGTTTGTTTAAATTCGTTAAATGAACTCCACTTTAGCAAAATATTCACGGCTGGTCCGCTCACTGGCTTATCAAAACAACCATTTAAATAATCCAAGGCCATCATATTTCATCTTATTTTACCAATAAGCAAAAACAACCACTTTTCTTCACCCATTTTATTTCCATTTGACCGAGCCTTTGCCAATGTGTCTTACCATTTGCATAAAATACTTCCAGGACGAGATTTACCTTTCTTTAAAATATACATGTCAGATTATGCAAAGTCGCAGCACACCGTGCCGGAAGTGTAAACTTTATTTAACCTGTCAAAACAAGCAATTATGGTAAAAAAGCAGTTTTTGGGATATTTAACACGTATAACGACAAATAAGGTTTTACTTTACCAGCTAAAGCCCCTTTTCTGCCATATGGGTAGGTAAGTTGTTATGATTATGTTTATTGGTAAGTACAAAGTAGTTGTCACCTCAGTAACTTATTATAAACAAATTTGAGGGGAATGGCCCAAAACCCAAACCTAATTAGTTCACTTGAGCATCTCAATAGTTAAAATAATATAAGTCAAATTTTGACTGGTACAAATACTGAAATGTTCACTTTTTTATTGGCAACAAAACTTTTCTACTTTCTGAAACACTTATGCGGCCCTATCCTGGTTTTGTGCAGTCTGTTCTGCCCTTTGAAAACGCGTCTACAACTATTAGCTTTTGTGGGCTTACTGAGTTTTTGAAAATGCGTTTATGATTCTTGTAGTGCGATGGCGTATTTTTAGAAAACTATTCATTAAAATGGTTACAAACGGTTGTCAACTCATCTTCAACTCATCCTTGTCATCGGTTGTTAACCACTCATTGTTGGAAATGTTTTGAAGTTGTAAATGGTTTTATCAGAATGCGCACTTTATATAAATTTAGCTTGTCGTGTTAAATTAAAGTACTCTTGTTGTTAAGTAAAATTTTACCGTAGAACAAAACATTTTATTAATGTTTCTGTTTAAAGGTGATTTTACAAAAACCACTCTTTTTTGTCAGACTCGAGCCAATATTTACACTAAATTTTCATATACTGAAATAAAAAGTTCATAGTTGAAAACGCTCTTTTTATACTCTGGAGAAACGATTTTTTTATCCTTTGAAAATTTAAATATCTTTTTAACCTGTAACAATTTTAACTTTAATGTTTTATGGCCGATACTAATGTTATTTTTGGTACTACTAAATTAAAAAAACAAAACAAAATTATTTAACTCTTTGTAGTTTCTATGGACATTCCAGGACTCCTAAAAAACCCAATATATTTAGAATGGCTTTAAAATAATGCTTTAAACTATTTGGTTTCCTTGATAATCCTAAAAAGTTAAAATGCTCTTGTATTTTTTTGGCTTATTTGTAACTTTCCATGGATTGACGCCTGCAATATACACTTTGCTATATTTGTTACAATTTTGTGTTTTGTAGAAATTTTCCTTATTTGATTAATATCGCCAATTAATTGTTTATTTATATTATTTATACAACATAAACTTCATAGAACTTTTATCTGCATAATTCAATTTTTTTTGTTATGAATAAAATTATAGAATTCACTAAATTGCACATGTAAAATTAAAAAAAACGTATTTAAATTGTCCCGCGGGAGAAAACGCCGTTCTGCTGAGGCAACATTCTTTTCCTTCTCTGAGGGCTTTTTTGATTGGTCAGTAAAGAAAAAAGGCTGAGTTTAATTTTGCGTTTGCTGCTTTTTGATTTTACATTTTACATTCATTTAGTAATTTGCACCTCATTGAATTAATTTAAAAACAAAAGGGTACTTGATGTGAATACAAAGGTACTGGCACTGGACAGGACAAAGCTAAGAAAAACATGTTTATCACAAATTCGTAAACTGTAGGAACCGAATGTAGTTTTTTGCACGTGAAGACAATTAAGGTGTTACAAATAAGTTTTTAATTCAAAAATATATTTTTTATATGGCAAAAAGGCATTTTTTTGTATTACCCTCCTCGTCCTGTGTCTTCATTTCCCCAGTTGCATAAATTAAACTCAAATGCCACCAGGAAGCGACATTACTTAAACAGTGAATGCTGTTGGATTAATGCCAGCAGTTTATTTCAAATCCATTTCCAAATACTTGAAATCGTTAAAATAAAAAAATGTAAATAAAAATACACCAATTTTTATCTGAAAACGTCATTTATTGCGCAGAAAGATATTAAAAAAGCATGAAAAAATTACTTTCTGTCATATGTGTTTTTTACCTCGGTTTTTATATTAATATCTTCATATAGAATAAATATTAGAGATTTTGTATAAGATTTTGGCTCATTTTATGTAAATTACAAAATGAACTAACTTAGTTTGCTACGTTTAAATTAAAACAAAATTCAAAACATTCAATGTCACTCTGGCTCTAGCGTTTTTACCGACTACATGCCGCGTAATGAAATTAATTCAAAATACAATGGGCATTCCCCATTATTGTTTTTTTTATTATAATTTTTCTGCGCGGCGGCTAGTCGCGACCGCTCTGTCGCTCCTACAGTGCCCTTGAGTTTAGTTTATTTACGGAGTTTGTGTTTAATTCCCTCGTGTTTCGTTTCTTAGTGAATTTAAACATAGTCACATAAAAATTGTAGCTGCTGATATTTCATTGTTAAATTTATTACCTGCGATATTAAAAATTTAGTCATCCATCAACAATATATTTTTTTATTTATGAACCTATTAACTGATTTTGTAGATTAAGTTCAAGTTTAAATTAATTAAATTAAATTTATAATGATATAAACTGACTCTGGATTGCGGTCGTAAATAGGAAACTTGGAACCCTCATAAAATTTTGGGGGTTGGAGCCCTGAAAACGGAAACTTGGAGTCATATGTAATAGAAAAATGGTTTAAAGCTAAAAACGTTTAGTTTTCGGCTTTAAATTAGGTTTTGCTTTTAGGGTTATAAACTTTTGGTTTTAAGTTTCACGCTGGTGATGTTTTTATTCTTCAGTATCATGCTCTGGAGCTCCGGCAAATTTTAACCAAAGGGAGCTTCATGGCTCCACCCCTGAAATGAGCAATTAAAACTTATTTCAACTCAAAATATGTTCTAAATTATTTTACCTACAATTTCACATCTCTTTTTATTGGTTTTAATAAGTTTTGAAAAAAAAATTTTTTTCAAAAAATTAATGAAATTAATTCATGGCATTACCATTTATTTTTTTATGAAAAATGTACAAAACTCAGACGGAATTCTGGAGCTCTGGCGGTTTCTTTGCAAAAATTAATGCATCTTTTTGGAACTTTAAACATTACTAGCCCCTAATAAATCAAAATTCCCTATTTTTGGCTCCAAACTCATATGAAACAGGAGATATATAGATTTTAAGTTGAGTTATGTATATGTTAAATAGTAATCTAGAGCTTCATCCCGTTTATTTGACTAGTTTAACGTCTTAAACGCGTCTGCCACATTTGTACAAACATTTTGGCTGTTTTAATTTGTTGTTTAACCTTTTCAAAATAAAAAAATCCATAAAAGTTAAAATTATTAAAAAGTTTTGCAATTGATAAAAAATTACAAAAACAGGGCGCGCTTTTGACGCTCTAATCTGTGCTTAGCTCACAAGAGCTCCGAAGAAACAGCACTATTATTATTACAAATCCAATAAATTTAAAAAAATAATGTCATAATTTATAAAAATTTTTGTTTAAACTTGTGTAGAAAACTTGTTAAAACTTTGCTGTTTTAAGTATTTTAGTAACATAATGTATAAATTGCACTTTTTTTAATGTTTAAAACACTTTATTTCAAAGCCTACAAACGCAAAATTACATCCAACTTCTTTTTTTTAGCTGAACAATCAGAGAAGACTACTCTCGCCTCCCAGAGAAAGAAGTTGTCCATGCGGGATGGAACGACGTTTAGCTTGGGAGCAAATTTTGCAAATAAACTGCGGCTGAAGTATAATAATACCATGTAAAGAAATTAAAACATTTTGTTTCAATTTTTTTTATTTCAAAAGCATTCCCCTTGAAACCCAGTAACACTATTCCCCAAGAAATATCTTAAATAAACCAAAATAATAGTTGACGATTTTCTGTATATAATGATATTTATAAAGATGCTGCTATGATAATAACAAGTTTAAACGTTATGTGCTAATTCAGGCTGTATTTATTATTTAGCTTTTTATTTAGTTACAATATAAATGTATGAGTTTACTCATAGAACAAAATTGCATTGTTCGCTAAGTTAATTTCCAAAGGTTAAAGAATTATACAACTGGAATGCTGCTATAAACTGCAGGAATTATACAACTGCTTGTAGCAATAACAATTTTTGTCTCATATCAATCAATACCAGTTTCTTCTAATAACATTGACGTTTAAAACATATTTTAACCTAATTTAACACTTGGTATGAATTTATTTTGGATTGCTTGTCTATTATATTTTAAAATAAATATTTACAAATCTTATTATTTTCACATATTATTTAAAAAAATCTTAAACTCAAAATGTACTCTAAAACAATAATATTTAAACTCAAGCATATTATTTCGGCAACGAAATGGTTGGTGTAGAAGAAAGTGACGTCATGGTGTATCTTTGACCTTAGTTTTTTATATTACATATTTTTAATTGTAGAGTAGCCTTGAAAATGTTTTTAAAATAAAGCATGAAAAAAGGACAAGTTTACGTTTGTTTATTTAGTTTCGACAGAACAAATGAACTAGTCTAATATGCTAACTAAATGCTTTAACCACTTGTATATCTTTGATAGTCAAATTGAGTCGCAATTGAAAAAATTGCTCACATCAATCATTGACAGTCGCAAAATTGCCACAATTGCCATTTAGAATCATAGACTTTTCCTACATTTGCATTTTTTACATTTATATAGTTGTTTTTATACATATAAATACATAACCTTCTAATTTTAAAACTGGAAATTTCGCGATTAGACAAAACTAGCCAATGCTATGAGATTTTTTAATTGCATTTGACCATAAAGAAACTACAACTGGTTTTTGTTGTTAAATTACCGAAAAAATTTTTTCATCATCTGATTCCCTTTTCCTTTTTTTAAGTAACTATTTAAATAACAAACCATAAGGCTTGTTCTGTTGGTTACTGTAACACTTAGTCCACTTAACATAATTCACATCACTTTGTTTAAACATACACAAGGAATGAATATAAAATCATTCTTTTTTCCTACTTCATTTTCAGAGGATTTTTAAGAATAGTTTTTCTGTAATTACTTCTTATTTAAAGTAATTTTTTTGTTTTAAATTAGTAAAGAAAGTAGCTTATAAAAAGTAATTCAAGACGTTTTTGAACTAAATTAACCGTGCTATTCATAAAATATTTGGACCCGGTTCAAAGCGGACTGGATCCGCTATTTACGCAGACCGGTCTGCGTAAAAAGCGGTCCCCGTCCGTTTTGATCATCGCACTATTTATCGCGAGTACACTGCTTTTTTACTGTGCACATTTAATCAAATTTGCGTAAAAGTATCAAAAAACTGAATATTTCTTTATTATTACAATTCTACATTGAAATTAGAATATCAATTCAAGATTTATTGAGTTTTAATTTCTTAAGTCTTAAAATTAAAAAAAATATACATATCAACCATTCACTCAAAAACAAACCAGCTTCTTTGGACGTGTGAGTTACATTTGCAATAACGGACTGGCACCGTTTTTTTTACGCAGACCGGTCTGCGTAAAAAATGGACCCAGTCCGCTTTGGGTCGGGTCCACACGGTTTATGAATAGCACGGTTAGTGTTAAAATGTACTGGCAAATGGGTCTAATCTTGGAGAATATAAAATTTTTTAATTAAAATATCATATTTATTCTTAATGTGACCTGATACAATAATTGGTAATAAATATAAAACAAAAAATATATTTGAAATCAAAAAATCTGTGCATAATACCTCACTTTTTAATTTTAAATTTTAATCAAAGTAACGCGACAACTTGATACAGTTGGTAAAAATTTATGATAATTTTTTTGGTTATGTTTTACACTTAACTGTTGATTAACTGCTCAAAACAACATTTTATATCATATAATTAATTAATAATAGTCAACTACACTTAACTTTCTTGATTAGTTATATCTATGCATTCGTGGTTATATTAAGGGAACAGCATTTTCTATTCTGGTTTCTTTCTTCATCATATGTTAGAGTACAATTTTTTGTATAATTTGTCTTGCAAGGACGATCGCAATCCGGAGATCCATTTGAAGTCCCAGTTATATACCAACATTTTCGTTCTTGTCGCTTTACCATGTTAACTTAAATTACATTTCATATCTCAAGCAAATAAATAAAAGTCTTATAATAAAAAATATGTAAAAAAAATAAAAAGTTATAGGTAAAATTGTCATAGTAGTTGCAATTCTCACTTTTCTGTAACCACCATTATTAGCTCAGAATTGTTATTTCATATGCAAAATTGACTAATAAACGTAATAGTAAAAATATATAATATACCGAAAAATGTTCAATTCCTATATAAAAAAGTAAGTAAAAGTAGGTCATTATAACCAGCCTCTCCATTTAAATGGTACTACTCCATTATAATGGCATAGTAGCCATTTTACTTCGGTGAATTAAAATGGAAAGGAAGCCATTATAATAGCCATTTATTGATTTTATTTCAATTCATATATACTCACTCACACAGGTGTATTACTGTCCCGGCAGCATGAGTTTTCCTCTGTCGGTGTAATACTGTCGGACACGAGAACACTCATTCGGACATACAGTATTACACTTGTGAGTATATATGAAGTGAAATCAGGGAAGAGCGCGGAGCGCTCTTTCCCTTATATTAAATGGGTTAAGTCACTGCGCGGTTAACCGTTGTTGATGGCGTCATCGAAAATCACAAAACGTTTAATAGATTTTTAGCCAATTAAAAATCTAAACATTTTACATAACTAAAATATTACCGAATATTTTTTTGATATTAAAAACCTAAAACCTTTGCTAAACATACCTGAATTTCATACTAATAAGCTTAATTTGCTTAACTTTTTTTTCTGTTTTTTTTTTTTTTTTGGGGTCCC
>JASAMX010026559.1:0-40932 GCA_030248175.1 Microlaimidae sp. YZB2_3
ATTTGACTAAGAATAATTGACTCAACATTAGTGTATTTCGGAAAAAATTTTGTTCTGAAGTGTCTGGAAAAAATAACTCTTTCGCCTGGATTTAATACTTGGTATTTTTTATTCAAATAATTCTAGTTCTTTTTGCTTTTGTTCTTCGTGTTCTGTTTTGGTCGCCATATTGTATTTTTAAACATTTCAAACGCTACAAAACTCAATTGATTGGCAGGTGTCTTAAGACATTTGGAATAAGTTTATCTAACTTTCGCCACTTTACTGCCATATGTCGACTTGCAGGTCTTGTTCCGGTGATCTAGGCCGCCAGATCCCAGCTTCGTGTCAGCTATGCAAGGGACCCATGCACCTTGCGTGTATGGGGTTAACCTCCGCTCAGGTGGATAAAATCAAGATTCCAATTATTTGTCCGCCTTGTTACGATCAAATTGCAGAGCGGTTTGACATTTCGAAAAAGCTCGATACACTTGTTTTAAGAACCGAAATGCTGGCAAATGAACCCGAGGAATTTTCTGAGGATGATGGTGGCGATGACGAGCCTATTCCATGGACGACAATTGTCAGAAGCGGCGGCCATAAGAAGATCCAGCCGTCTAAGCCCCAGTCCTTGAGTCGATCGAATTTCGTCAAATGTCACCTCCCAGCTATACGAAAAGAAACTCCAAGACGACAACAGCAGGTTTGCCGTCGCCTCTTAATTGCCCGAATCAGATAACGACTACACATCTGCGGATCGGCTTCTAAGATCTCTATTTCCCAACGATCAGGCCTGTCCCAGAATCCAGGAAGTTTTTCGCATAGGCAGAGAAGCACCTAACCGCCCCCGCTTCCTGAAGCTTCGGTTTGAAAGGTTGGTGGAACGTGATTTGGTCCTTTCTCGAGCCCGTCATTTAAAGAACATAGACGTTTATAAAGGAGTATTTGTCAGGGCCTCCTACACCAGATCGGAACGTACCTGGATAAAATACCTTTATGATGATATAAATATGTTAAACGAGAAAGAGCGCACAGATCAATATGTTGTTAATCGCAGGCCGCGAAAACCGGAAGATCGGTACGTGTGCAAAAAGGACGTCATGATTAGAAACAATTTGGAATCCTAATACGTCATTTCAGAGCAAAAACAGGCTCGTGTTTTTAACAGTTCAAAAAAATATATGCGGCGGGAAAAGGTTAAATAGTTCTTTAAAGTGTTTGAAGTATTAATGCGAGATCGCTTGTTAACAAAATTGATAATTTACAAGTATTACTTAGATCTGGAAATTTTGATATTTTATTTTTTACCGAAAGCTGGTTAACAGATGATATAAATAATTCTTTTTTGTTACAAAACCAAAAATTTTCTTTACTAAGATACGACCGAAACGGGAGAGGAGGAGGTGTGGCAGTTTTTATAAAGGAAAATTTACAGTTTGTTGAAATAAAAACTCCAGAAAAATTTGCAGAAATCGAACATATAGCCTTTGATCTTTTTCTTCCTAACAAAAATAAATACAGATTTTTAACAGTGTATTTTCCGCCCTTGCTAACAAACGATTTTGAAAAAACCAAGCTACTTGGCTCTCTTATTGATTTTATATCCATAACAAATGAACCAGTATTAGTTTTAGGTGATTTCAATTTTAAAAACATTAATTGGGTTCTACCTGCCACATTAGGCAATATATGCTCGCAAGAATTTTTGGATTGTTGCATTCGAAATAACTTAAAACAGTATGTAAACGAGCCTACACGTGAAGAAAATATTTTGGATTTGATTTTCTGCTCAGTTGACTCAATAATAAAAAATGTAATAATTAGTCCACCTTTTTTTCGAACATGCGATCATTGTAGTATTGAATTTGAAATTGATGTACCTAAAAAATGTCCATTACCGGTTTCAATTGTGCCAAATTTTAGAAAAGCAAATTACAAAGCTATTTTAAAATTTCTAGCAAATATTAATTGGGTAGATATTTCTAACGATTGTAAACTTGAGAACGGTAATCCAGATGTGGAACTGTTTTCGTCAAAATTAGTTGAAATACTTAATTATTGTATAGATAAATTTGTACCTAAAACTAAGACAAAAAATAGTTTTTGGAAGTATCCTAAAAACATAAAAAAATTAGAAACGCGCAAGCGCAACCTTCACAAAAATTTAAAACGAAAACCAAAACAGCCAAAAGTATTTCAAAATTTAAAACAAAAATATCGACAGTGCTGTTTAGACTATGATAATGAGGTTAAAAAATATTACGAAACTTTGGAAATGAACGTTATTAACAGTAATAATATTAACAATTTTTATAAATATATTAATTCAAAAACCAAATCAAGAGCTGAGGTCCCACCATTATTGAATCTTTATAATACGTACACAGTTAATGACAAGGAAAAAGCTAACTTGCTAAATAATTTTTTTGCCTCGGTTTTCACAAAAGATAATAACAAGTTGCCTGAATTTCCTAAAATTGTTCCTGAAACTGTTGGTTTACATACCATTATTTTTTCTTATGATAAAGTTGTAAACGCGATTCGTAATCTGCCAAGTAAAACATCCCGAACACCGGATAACTTTTGTGCTTTTTTCCTAAAGTCTATAGCTTGCGAAGTGGCTTATCCTTTGCAAATTTTGTACGAAATGACAATGAAAACTGGAATTTTACCAAAATCGTGGAAAAACGCTATAGTAATACCACTTTTTAAAAAAGGTATAAAATCATGCAAGGAAAATTATCGTCCAGTTTCATTGTGTAGTTATTTAAGTAAGATTGCTGAACGTGTTATTGTTGATGAGCTACTTATTTATTTACAACGTAATAACCTTATCACTAACGAGCAGTATGGGTTTTTATCAAAGCGCTCAACATGTACGCAGCTATTAGCATTGTTAAATGAATGGACTAAATCTGTAAATAAGGGAATGAGAGTCGACGCCTTGTACATTGATTTCGCGAAAGCGTTTGATACCGTTTGTCATTCTAAGTTGTTACTAAAATTAAAAGCATATGGGGTAAACTACGAACTACTAAACTGGATAAACAGTTTTTTGTCTGATAGAACACAAGTTGTTTCTGTAGGAAATGAACTTTCAGAAAGTATTTCTGTTATTTCGGGTGTACCCCAAGGCTCTGTTCTGGGACCTGTTTTATTTTTAATTTATGTAAATGACATAGTAAACTGTTTAGAAGGCGCATGCGGTATCAAACTTTTTGCGGATGACGGCAAGTTTTATTTGGCGCGAAAGGACAAAAATAATGATGATCTTAAATTAACTTTACAAAATTTTAATAATTGGGCCACAGATTGGCAATTAAACGTCGCTTTCCAAAAGTGTAATATTTTTAGTGTGGGTAAACAGTCAGTTGAACAAATTGATTATGTCCTAGGTGAAACAGCTATTAAAAAAGTAAATGAAATTCGTGACCTTGGCATTTTAATAACCGAAGACTTAAAATTTTCAAATCATTGTTCCACAATTAGTGCTAAGGCATACTCACGCGCTAGTCTAATTTTAAAATGCTTTAAATCAAAAAACCCGTTCGCGCTTCTTAGAGCTTATAAAAGTTATGTAAGGCCCATTCTTGAAACGGATGTTCAAGTATGGAATCCTTATCTTTTAAAAGACATCAAAAAGTTGGAAAAAGTGCAAAAATTTATGACTAGAATGATTTGTTACAAATGTGACATACCTTTTACTGACTATAAATCAAGATTAAAATATTTTTACTTAGACTCTTTGGAGTTCAGACGTTTAAAACTAGATTTAATAATGGTGTATAAGATTGTTCACGGGTTTGTTGATCTCAAAAGTAACGATTTTTTTAGTTTCGAAAAAACAAATTACTTTTTACGTGAACACAATTTTAAAATTCGAAGTAAAGAAACCCCACTTTTAAATTGCCGAAAATATTTTTTCTCAGAACGTGTTATTAAAGCTTGGAATTTTTTGCCAAGAAATGTGGTTTCAACAAATTCAGTCAAAATTTTTAGAGAGTTACTAAACAAACTAATCGACTTAAAAAACTTTTGCATATTATACTAATACATTTTATGCTGTGTATTGTATTAATTTTAAACTTGTTTATTTGATGTGTGAAAAAATTTTTTAATAATAGGGGGTATGTAAGTGTTCAACCTTTACCCGCCTAGTGTCTGTATATGTGTGAGTATACCTGTGTTGTGTTTTTTGTGTCTTATATTTTTTTTGTGTTTTATGACATAAATAAATACTTTACTTTACTTTTTTTTTTTTTTTTTAAAATTTTTAACAAAACACAAAAAAAAAAAAAAAAAAAAAAAAAAACCCACACCAACAAACCCAACAGGTAACAACTTGCATTTATAAAACAAACGCCTAGTGAAATTTTGTTGCACTTTTTCCAAAATGTTTATATCCTTTTGTAAATAAGGGTTCCAAACTGCACTAGCATACTCCAGAATTGGTCTAACATAGGACTTATATGCTCTGAGAAAATTATTTCTAGAGTTTGAGTTGAATGTTCTAAAAATTAGTGATGTCACTCTCATAGCTTTTTTTGCTGTGATTTCACAGTGTTTAGAGAATTTCAGATCATGGGATATATAAACACCTAGGTCACGCACCAATTCTGTAGTTGCAAGTACATTATTACCAAGCTTATATTTACAAATTAACTCTTTGCTATGATTTCGAATATGAAGAACTTCACATTTGTGATTAGATAACTGCAGTTGCCAGTCTTGTGACCAGCTGTGTATTCTATCTAAATCTTGCTGAAGTCTCAAGGTTTGAATGTGGTAATCTTTAGATGAAGATTTTACAAACAACTTTATATCATCTGCAAAGAGTCTAATTTGTGAGAACTTAACACAATCAACAATATCATTAATATATACCAAGAACAAAAATGGACCTAAAACAGAACCCTGAGGAACTGAACTTCTTACAGGAAATGATTTGGATACTGAGTTATTAATTACAACTTTAATTTCCCGCCCAACTAAAAAATTCTTTTATCCATTTTAAAAATTTACCAGAAACACCATATTTTTCTAGCTTATATAACAATTTTTGATGTGACACGGTGTCAAAGGCCTTGGCAAAATCCAAGTAAATGACATCAATTAGAAATTTGTCTTTTAGTGCTAGCGTCCACTCGTTAAAAGTTTCCAACAGCTGTGTTATTGTAGAACTTTTTTGAAGGCATCTGCCTTCTAAGCTGTTTTTTTAGCATAATAATAATAATAATATCTACTGTTTTTTTACTGTGTTGCATTTGGATCGCATTCACAAGAACTACATTTGTTCAGTTTTCTTGTATTTTTAAATCTTATTTTTTGATCTTGCATTTTAACAAATTCTTTCTGTACATCTAAGTTTTTTCTATAGTGTTTTTTTTATCTGTGTGTTTGCATTCTATGTAACGTTTTTAAATTTGTATTTTGTGATTCACCAATTGTGACATTAATATTTTTGTTTTATATGTTACTATTGCTAAAAAATAAAATATTCTTCTTCAACCTGAGCCTATCTAAGCAAAACCTTAAAATCAAGCAAAATTGCTTTATGATAAATTTTTATTTAACGTTGTGTTTTCAATTAAAAAAAAACCATCATCACTTTTGCCTGAGATAAAAAAATCTGCTTGGCGACCATATAAAAACCACAAAAACACTTTTTATTTTATTTATTTTAAAAAAATGTCCATACATTGGCTGTCCATAAATATCATGAGCTCTTTCACAAATGGATTAATACCTTTTACTGAATAGGTTTATTTTACGGCCCCCTTACCGTAGTCCGATTCTTAAAAAAGGAAAGGATTATTCTTAAAAACCTTTTTAATTTCTAAAATATTAAAGCCAAAAAATACTTTTTATCAATAACTCTATTGCTGCAAGAAATTGGTTTTTTTGCGCAGCAAAAAATTTCAAAAAAAATTCGCCTTCATAGAACAAGTTGGACTGTTTGCTAAAAAATAAAAAAAACTAATCATTTTTGAATAATGGGTACTTTAATAATAGGATGTTCGTTAGTTATGCATATGTATTTGTTGTTTATTTGAAATAAAATATTTAAATTTTGTCTGCTTAATAATGACATCAGCCACAATTGTACACATAAAAATTTTTAGATCTTATTTTCGGATTGGGGAAACTTAGATCCTGGAGTCCTTAGATCCTTGACAGATGGCGTCAAAATTAAACAGCCTAAGCCTAAATCTAACCCTAAGCCTAAGCCTAGGCCTAGAAATCGGTCGGTGTGTGGACGGTGTCGGTGTACTTTCCAGTTTGCTTCGAAATGACGCTACTCAAAGGCAAGAATCTAAGGACTCCAGGATCTAAGTTCCCGTTACCTATTTTCGTTTTATTACTTAAGCTTTCGGCTTCCTTAAAATGAAAGATTTTTGATATTTAGAAGTATGAAGTTAACATTTATAAAACTAAAGTCCATTTAAAAATGATTAAGACTGAAAAAATTTAGGAGCATATCTCGTTAATAGTGCGGTTCATTCAGACGCTAATTATATTATTAATGTATAGCCAACAATAAACACTATCTAATAATATAAACTTTTCTATAAATTAACTGCACCGTTAACGAGATATACTAATCCGAAATTTTTTTACGGTTTTAATCATTTTGAACAGACTTTACATATCACTTGTATGTAAACGTATATAGGTCAAAAAAACGAAAGTCAGATATTGAAGGTTTTTTATTTTCAATATATATTTGCATAATATATTCCGTTCAGTATTTTATTCTACTTAATCGATCAAAGTCATGTAAGGAATATACGGTTTGGTTGAAAAGTGCATTCGCAAACGTAAACGTACTATTACTGAAATAAACACCTTAAGGAACGACGAGTCAGCTGTGTACTAACCATGATTATGCAAATTATTTCTTATGTGACTTTCGTCGATTCATTGAATTTAATTTAAAAAAATAATAACATTCAATTGAATTAAATTGAATTGAATAAAGTTTACTTGCCAATAATAATTACATTGTCAAAAAGATAAAAAAAGCAAAGAATAGCACACAAAATAACAAAAGGCAAGCGGGCAGGTAAAGGTTATTACACTTAGTTACCTCCCAGAATATTTCAACATTACAATATTGTCTAAAAGCAAAACACTGTAGTATGTAGAATAGCAGTAGCACAGTAAATATAAATGTTTACAATATAAGAAGTCAAGAACTACCTATTATAAAATAAGTGAGTAAAACCAATAACATTTTATTTTATTATTTTTTATTTAATCATAAAAATTGTCAGGATTGTGAGATTAGCTTGGAATATTAGCATTTTTTTAGAAAACAAAAAGTTTGTGATTATTTGTATATTTTTATTTGCGTTTAATTAAATTTCTAAAAAAATTGAATGTTTCCACATGTCAAAAATTTTGGGGAAAATAATTACTTTAGTGCAAAATCTTACTACAAAAGCAAACATATTTTTTACCACAGCAAAGGTCAACGCAAAGTTACAATAGTATAAAATACAAAGAAACAAAAAGAAGTAATACAAGTATATTCACAACAAATACAAATATTGTAGATTCCTACTATATATCTAAATAATTAATAATTAATAAACTTCACAAAATTTTTTAAGGTTATTTTTGCTGAGCATTTTTTTAAAGTTAATTAAAGTTTTAGATTTCACTGTTTCAATTGAAAGAGAATTCCATATATTTATTATTCTTGTCTAAAAAAGTATTTGTGGCAATTAATTTTACTTAAATCTTTAGATTTAATACTTACATTGCACTATAATTTCATTCTTCCCATTTTATATATAATTTGCATACTGTTTTGGAAACGCTTTAACTTTGGCGGTTTAATTTTGACAGCATGGCCAAAAGATCGCTTCGATTTTACAACCGGCCACTGTTTCGAAAAGGAATTCGGTGACCGCCTCGAGGAGTGGTTTGTCCAGCGCCGCACGGAGCTGAAAAAGATCTTCGACAAACACGCCGAAATCGTGGACGCCTTCGAAGGACGTGCCAAGCAGTAGCGCCATTCAGGCACTTCCTTATCAACTTCAAATTTTTAAAAACTGCCCTCTTAAGGGCCACCAAATTAAAAAGAGTTAATTAAACCTTAATGTTACATTTGTTTATGTGCTAATAAATTGAGTGTTTACTGTTGTTGAAATCGTACGTTTGCGCTCTTTCTTAAAATTTCTATTTCTTAATTCGAGACTGAATTTCTATTCGCTTACATTTAAAATATATAGCATTGGTCGACGTATCATGGGTTGCATCATAAAAAATCTAAACTACTCTTATCAAAGCCACAGATATTATCAAAATCATATTTGTATAAAAAATCGTAATGAACTATAGGATACAAAGATAAGTAATCTAATGGTAAACCCAACGTGGCTGCACGTTGGGTGTTGGAATAAAAAATGCCCCCATTAAGTAATCACTCAAATCACGAGAATCTGACGTCACTTTATCAAACAAATACTCTATATTAAATCGAAATTTAATTGGCTGATAAAGTTACGTCAGATTCTCGTGATTTGAATGGTTACTTAATGGGGCATTTTTAATTCCACGATTAACTGTTGCAGCCACGTTGGGTTTACCGTCCTTTCCCTTCTCTTTGATTGGTTAGCTCCGCCCATTTTTTGAAACCCTGCTCTCACACATACACGAATACTGACTATACACCAGACTTTAAAATTTGTTTACCGTTTGTTGTAAGCAAAAAATGAAATTTAATTGATATCCGTTTGTGTTATTTAATTGATATCCGTTTGTCAATTTATTGTTTATCGTTAGTGTTAAACCAAAATTAAATCTTTAAAATTAAGATTAAAAACTATTCGTAACAAAGATTAGGTTAAGTGTTAAATATTAGAACCTTGTGCCTGAAGAAGGCTAAGGTCGAAACAAAACTGCTTAAAGCCTTAAGTTGTTAAAAAATTTTTTCCAACTTAGGACATTTATGTCTTTTTTTTTGTACTTTATGCTCTTATGAGCAAAGGTATCTTAAAAATGACTAACACACCGTTTAAAGGGTTTAGAATTACGCTTTTTTTTATCTGTCGATGATTCACAAAGTAATTTCCCAGAACCTTTAAACCCAGATTCCTACATTATCATTCCTCAAACGAAACATATTAGAGGAGAAGTCTTATTAAATAGCGGTCAAAAAATCAAGTCTGTTTGGCAACCTCTCTTAATACTAGCTGCCCTACGAATTCCGTAGCAACTATTTTTTTCCTCAAAATAATAACCGAATTATATCTAGTTGGTTGCCAGTAGTTTCGCATATTTCGGACACTGGTATCCCAGCCGCTGTGTCGTTAGGTTTACCAAAACTTAACACCCCCCTAAATTCGTGTGTATGTTTGTGTAATTCTTCTGTCATAACGAAACTTACCATTAGCATCACTGTATGGATTTGTTACTGATCAGAGCGGAGCTCTGAAACAGAGTTTCACCCTTTTTTAGTACTGATATCATGAACGATTAAAAAGTAATGCCGCCAATTACTTTTTCAAAATGCTTTTGCAAACTAATTTTTTAAACACATTTTAAAAACAATAAAAATAAACCTAAAATGAAAATAAAACAACTTAAAAGGGTTGTATCTCGTGAGCTGCATCTGTTTTAAATGAGCGGAGCTTCAGAACATGAACATGAACGTAGAAGAAATGATGCTTACCTCACAATATCATGCTCCAAAGCGTCGGCCATTTAAAGCGGAGCTCCCTTGGAGCTCCGGAGCTCTGAAGCCCCATATTTTAAATAAGCAATTTAACGCTTTTTTATTCATGGCATTACTCAATTATTCATGAAATACCACAAAAAATGGAGCTCTGTAGCTCCAGAGCTCTGGGGAAATCACTAAAAACATCAATAGTGTTTGTAAACTTATATTAATTTAGACCAAGGTATCAGGTATCATTTGTACTGGTTGTTATTTCTCCACTAGCACCCATACAATCAGTATAGAAAGTTCAACGAGAAGGTCTTACAACGCTTCGAATTAAAGATTACAACTTCGGTCAGTTTTTTTTTTGATCACAGCTCTCGTATTTTTAAGGAAGTTGTAGACGTTTTTGAGGAGTTTTTTGACCAAAATCATCCAGAATTTGATCCTTGTGACCAAGCAGTTGTGTTGTGTTGTGGACCAATGGTACATACCCATACGCATTCCCATACGCGTCCCAAAATTCGATTTTACCGATCCTAAGGTAAAATACACATATAAAACATCTTTGTACACTAAATCGAACACGCAGACTTCGTTTTGATGGTTATTTTTAAGATTTGGGCTTATCAAACAAAGTTATGAACCAATTTATACCCAAAAAATGACCTTTTCAGCATGTGCATTTTATGATGTTAATAAACAAAATAATAAATACACATGCAAATTAAATTAAAAACTATGGCTTTCAACGCTAATTTAAACTTAGTTTTTCACCGATTTATTGTTCCTAAGCCTAAGCAAAACCTAAAAATCAAACAAATTTGTAATATAATTGATTTTTTTTTTAAATAAGTTGTTTTTCAAAAATTTTAATTTTTTCACAACTAAAATTTGATGGATATTTGAACGGCTATTATAAAAAATTGGTCGTTATCATAAAAAAATAAAAGTATTTTTGTAACTGCCAGACACTTGGTAATACGAAAAAATAATATTAATTTGATTAAAGGCTTAATAAAAAAATTTTTTTA
This sequence comes from Microlaimidae sp. YZB2_3, assembly GCA_030248175.1. NCBI lineage: Eukaryota > Metazoa > Nematoda > Chromadorea > Desmodorida > Microlaimidae > Microlaimidae sp. YZB2_3. Next base: position 10,681 of record JASAMX010026559.1, read on the forward strand.
ATAACATAAATTGTACATGCCAAAATTAAATAGGGCAATTTTTGGGTATAAATCGTCATATAACTTCTAATGAAAAGCTCAAATCTCAAAAATAGCCACAAAAATCAAGTCTACGGGTCCAATTTAGGGTATCAAGATGTTTTATAAGTGTATTTTACTTTGGGGTCGGTCAAATCGAATTTCGGGACGCGTATGGGAATCCCACCATTTTAAAATATTTATACGAACACGAAAAAAAGCTTCAAAGAATAATAATTTACTTATTTTTTTTTATTTCTTTTAAATCAATCGTTTTTTAGATATTTTAAAAGTATTGAGACGCATTTTTTCTTAAAAACGCGTCGGTGTCGGCGAAACGTTGTAAGAAAGAAATAGCATGAAATCATAATAAAATTAATTAATATTATTGAAAATAACATTGGCTGCTTGTTTAGCAAATTAAAGTTAATCAGTTTTCATTTAAACTTTCATAAAACAAAGAAAAACAGCTGTTTATGGAAGGAAAATAATTGTTTTTTCAATCGCGATTTAAATAAAAATCAAATATAATAATTTTATTGTGTAATAGTTTTAAAATAAACAAAAATATATGTTTTCTAAAGAAAATCGTATAATCTACTAATTTTTTTAAAAAAATTCTTGTTTCAATATTATATTGATGCACTTAGATTCATTTTTTGTAACTGCGTCAGCGAAACGTCGCATCGGGCAATTAGTCCGGGGGTTAAATGATCATCGGCGTAAAATTCGTCGGCGAAATAGGCGAATACAAAAGACAAAAAGTATGAACACGTTGTCCTTTGGATTTTGTCCTTTGGACTTTGTCCTTTGGACAAAGTCCAAAGGACGTTTTTACGCTGTATTTGTCCTTTGGACTGTCAAAGTCTTTGACTTGGCAAAGTCCTTTTGACAAAGTCCAAAGGACAAAAGGACTTTGGACTTTGTCAAAAGGACTTTGGACTTTGTCCAAAGGACGTTTTTTCATAAGTATAAACCAGCCTTAAAACTGTTTAGCTAACTAAAAAAGGCGTTTTCGCTTAGTTTAACCGTGTTTAAAAAATGATTTTTCAGCGCGATTTTTTGATGATTTTTTGATGATGATTGATTTTTTTGATTTTTTGAAAAATTAGCGCGCTGAAAATTTGAAACTGCCAATTCTTATCCTTAAAACAATAAAAAAAATTTATCCTGACTTTAACCTGGATAAAATTGATTTTTCACTCGCATTCTTAAGCACGTAAAAAAATTATTCCTGAATAACTTTTAACCGCGCGTCAGAATGCGACCCATTAAAAAAATTTAAAAAACATACATTCCAAACTTTAAAAAAACATATTTTCTGCAATTGAAAACTTATAAAAAGTGGAAACTAAAGGCGAGAGTGGCGCCATTCCTACGAAGCGACAATATTTGAAACCCTAAAATGTACTAGTCGAGCCGGTTGCTGTTTCCTTTTTGTTTTTCTATGTATGATTGGCGCTTGCTGTGATTGTACCCTTTTTTTTTTGACACTAAAAAAATCCTTATATAAAAACGAGTCTCTAAATTTTTCATGCAAATTTAGTCAAAAATTTACTGTGCGGCATTTTTATTTTGTACTATGTTACAAACAAAAAATCCAATAAAACACCCTAAGACCTTTTATTAAGCAAAATTTATTTGCATTCCATATTAATTTCCCAAAAAAAAGTAATTTTTGTTTACAAATCTATCCGCCCACACCGGCTACACCGTTCCGGTTTTCACCAGAGAAGAGAATAATAACTACTTTAAAACGCGTAATTTTTCTAAAACAAAACAGATCTACAGAGTGACGACATATATTATAAAAATCGATTTCTCCAACTCAGGCGTCAACTCTGTTGACGCGCCGCGCCGATACTTTTCTTTTCACTATGTTAGGAAACAGTAACGGGCGTTTTTACCTCGTTATTTATGCGTTGATCGGCTATTGGTCGATGGCCAGTGTGAGGGCGGAGTTTAACCCCTGCCCCGACGGTCAGAAGCGATTGGCAATTTTGGGCGAAGGCTGCGATTACGACGAGGATTGCGCGGGTTTGGGAGTCGTGTGTCTGGTGGGCAGGTGCCGCTGCCACAAGAACTATAAACTGGCTGAAACCGATGATAAAGTTCAATATTGCCTTAAACGTAATTTGTTATTTTCATGGAGTAAAAGGTGCTTATTTTGAACGTGCCCAACTACCGTTTCCGGACTTGCTACCGGGAATATGTAAATTTTTGTTGGAAAATCCTGCTTTTAATTCAGCAATGCGCTTAATCACATTTGCGGCAGACGTATTATATCGTAGCTTTGCTTCCCAAACAAAAATAAAGAAATTAACTTAACAGATTCATAAGACTTTGGCACGAGACCAACTCCGACATAAGCTGGCCGGTATATATTTTACAGGCTGAACATTCTGTTGATTTTATACACCGAAGTTTATGATAACGGTTTATAGCGTGTGGATCGTAGTATTTTATAGCTAACTCGGTTGACTTAGACAAATTTACATTGACAGCGTTTTTCTAAGCCTAAACTTTCGTATTCCTAAACCTAAGCGAAGCCTAAAAAACAAGCTAATTTTTCGCCACGCAGTTATTTGATAAAGTTTAGCTGGTTTTTTAGGCTTCACTTACGCTTAGAAACATGTAAGCTTAGGCTTAAGAAAAAGCTGTTGAGGTAAATTGGTCGAGTTAGGTAAACCGAATTAACGTATTTTATTATTTATATATTATAATTCATATTATTTAATTCTTAATTCTGAAGTTTATTCTTAACTTATAATAAATGAATTCTTAAGTTTATTAAAGTCTCGAAGCAAAATTTACAGTAATAATTGCTAAGTAATAAAGTTACAAAATCAGAAGCCGCTACAATATTCTAAAAAAAAATATATATAAGTTTTTCCTAAAATAAAACAGTTTACAATGTATTTTGGTTTTTAATTAAACCATCACGTTTCACCTTAGATTAAATTTTTTAACAAAGAAAAACATTTTGTTTTATTATTTAAATTTTCTTAACATTTTTTTAAAAAGAAAAGCATTTTGTACTTACTACTAAGAGCTCACAAGTTTAATAAATTTTAGATATTTATTTACGCATATAGATATTATTCCATATTATATTGTTTTAGCTTTTACTTTTAATATAAATTTCCTCGCACTTTTGATATACTTTTTAACGTAAAAGGCTCATTTCATGGAGAAATTTCTAAATAATTTTTTTTCATCAAATACAAAAAAAGAAATGAAATTTATATAACGGTTAAAGATTATCGTTGCGTGACTTCTACATCCTTAATGTCCCTCTGTACAGATTATATAAGAAACACCGAGGCTTTAACTTAAAAAAAAAAGTCATTTTATATAGAGCAAGAATTACAAAAATACGTTTATTGATTATTATTGATTATTGATTTTAGTCCCAGACCGGGTGGGAGCGGACTGCAGCGCCACGCAACAATGCAGAGATCCAATGTTTTGTCGTCAAGACAGATGCAGGTGCTTCCAACGAGGAAACGTCACCCAAATCGGTTCCGAATGCATAGTTAGTAAGTCAAAAACGGTAAAAAACTAGAAGAGAGTTCCGACCCTCTGGTTTTCTGAAGAATTTCAGCGAACTACGATGTTCAAAGCTAAACACTCTTAAGCATTTAGCTGTTGTTTTTAAAGGATAATATTACCAAAAATATTAAATAAAAAAAAATGAGACACTTAGAATCAAACTGCTTCAAAACAAAGGTACCATTTAAATGGGACTTTTTCGATTTTCGGTCCCATTTAAATAGAATCCCATTTTAATAAGCTCTATTTAAATAAGATAGGGATCCCATTTAAATACGACCTGTTTTTTAAGCAGTTTTTTCTAAGTGTTTCCTTTTTCCTTTATTATATATTTTTGATATTACTACATTTTACTGAATATAAATTAAAGTATTTAGGTATAAAAGAGTTTAAAAATGTATAAAATTGAATCTTTACGATACAAAGTTTGCTCAAGTTTATTCGCTTCCTTGTTAAATAATAGAAGTTAAAATGATTTTTGTTTTATTGGTTTTAAAATTGTTCAAAATTATTAAATTCCTCAAAATACAAGTTAGGTTGTGTTAACGAAGTTGTTGTTTTTTAAAATGAGAAAATATCTTTTAGAGTTAATTAAAGCCTAGAAATATAATAAAATTTAGTTATATAATGGAACATTTTTCGCTAAATATCACAAAAATAAAAGTTATCTTAAAAACAACGAAAGCCTTTTTAAATAAAAAGAATATTTAGTATAGCGACCAAAATTGAGATTGATAAGCGACCATATCTCGCTAACGGAAGGATCGATGTTTACCAAAGTTAGCTTGTACAATTATTTTTTTAATTTCTAATACCAATAAATATTATTTTTAAATCCCAGTATATAAATTTTAGACAGCGGTATTGGCATTCATTCTAATTGCCAACGACACACCGACTGCAGTGTTCCCTTTTCCGCCTGCGTGTCCAGAAAATGCCAGTGTATCGCCGGAACCACGGCTCGAGGAAACACATGCGTTGCAAGTAAACCTTTCTATAGCAAAACTACATCTGGCTTTTCCAAAAAAAGGCAATCACAGGACCGGGCTAAGTTATTGTAAAAGCTACTATAGAGTGAAAAATTCTTTAAATTTAAATTGTGCAGGCGTTATGAAATTAAAAATTAGAGGGTTCTTTAGGTGAGCAATTAAAAAAAATAAATTTTTATTTGCTTTGCCATTTCTTCGAGTTTAAAGGAATAGCCAATCATAGTCAATCACTAGCGATTGAATATGTTTCTTTTTTGGAAAAGCCAGATGTAGTTTTGCTATAGAAAGGTTTACTTGCAACGCATGTGTTTCCTCGAGCCGTGGTTCCGGCGATACACTGGCATTTTCTGGACACGCAGGCGGAAAAGGGAACACTGCAGTCGGTGTGTCGTTGGCAATTGGAATGAATGCCAATACCACTGTCTAAAATTTATATACTGGGATTTAAAAATAATATTTATTGGTATTAGAAATTAAAAAAATAATCGTACAAGCTAACTTTGGTAAACATCGATTCTTCCGTTAGCGAGATATGGTCGCTTATCAATCTCAATTTTGGTCGCTATACTAAATATTCTTTTTATTTAAAAAGGCTTTCGTTGTTTTTAAGATAACTTTTATTTTTGTGATATTAGCGAAAAATGTTTCATTATATAACTAAATTTTATTATATTTCTAGGCTTTAATTAACTCTAAAAGATATTTTCTCATTTTAGAAAACAACAACTTCGTTAACACAACCTAACTTGTATTTTGAGGAATTTAATAATTTTGAACAATTTTAAAATCAATAAAACAAAAATCATTTTAGTTTTTATTATTTAACAAGGAAGCGAATAAACTTGAGCAAACTTTGTATTGTAAAGATTCAATTTTATACATTTTTAAACTCCTTTATACCTAAATACTTTAATATTTAGTAAAATGTAGTAATATCAAAAATATATAATAAGAGAAAAAGGAAACACTTAGAAAAAAACTGCTTAAAAAACAGGTCGTATTTAAATGGGATCCCTATCCCATTTAAATAGAGCTTATTTAAATGGGATTCTATTTAAATGGAACCGAAAATCGAAAAAGTCCCATTTAAATGGGACCTTTGTTTTGAAGCAGTTTGATTCTAAGTGTCTCATTTTTTCTTTATTATATATTTTTGGTAATATTATCCTTTAAAAACAACAGCTAAATGCTTAAGAGTGTTTAGCTTTGAACATCGCAGTCCGCTGAAATTCTTCAGAAAACCAGAGGGTCGGAACTTTCTTCTAGTTTTTTACCGTTTTTGACTTACTAACTATGCATTCGGAACCGATTTGGGTGACGTTTCCTCGTTGGAAGCACCTGCATCTGTCTTGACGACAAAACATTGGATCTCTGCATTGTTGCGTGGCGCTGCAGTCCGCTCCCACCCGGTCTGGGACTAAAATCAATAATAATAATAATAATCAATAAACGTATTTTTGTAATTCTTGCTCTATATAAAATGACTTTTTTTAAGTTAAAGCCTCGGTGCTTCTTATATAATCTGTACAGAGGGACATTAAGGATGTAGAAGTCACGCAACGATAATCTTTAACTGTTATAAATTTCATTTCTTTTATTGTATTTGATGAAAAAAAATTTAGAAATTTCTCGCCATGAAATGAGCCTTTTACGTTAAAAAGTATATCAAAAGTGCGAGGAAATTGATATTAAAAGTAAAAGCTAAAACAATATAATATGAAATAATATCTATATGCGTAAATAAATATCTAAAATTTATTAAACTTGTGATCTCTTAGTAGTAAGTACAAAATGTTTTTCTTTTTAAAAAAATGTTAAGAAAATTTAAATAATAAAACAAATGTTTTTCTTTGTTAAAAATTTAATCTAAGGTGAAACGTGATGGTTTAATTAAAAACCAAAATACATTGTAAACTGTTTTATTTTAGGAAAAACTTATATATATATTTTTTTAGAATTTTGTAGCGGCTTCTGATTTTGTAACTTTTTTACTTAGCAACTATTACTATAAATTTTGCTTCGAGACTTTAATAAACTTAGGAATTCATTTATTATAAGTTAAGAATAAACTTCAGAATTAAGAATTAAATAATATGAATTATGATATATAAATAATAAAATACGTTAATTCGGTTTACCTCCTCGACCAATTTACCTCGACAGCTTTTTCTTAAGCTCAAGCTTACGTGTTTCTAAGCGTAAGTGAAGCCTAAAAAACCAGCTAAACTTTATCAAATAACTGCGTGTGAAAAATTAGCTTGTTTTTTAGGCTTCGCTTAGGTTTAGGAACACGAAAGTTTAGGCTTAGAAAAACGCTGTCAATGTAAATTTGTCTAAGTCAACCGAGTTAGCTATAAAATACTACGATCCACACGCTATAAACCGTTATCATAAACTTCGGTGTATAAAATCAACAGAATGTTCAGCCCGTAAAATATATACCGGCCAGCTTATGTCGGAGTTGGTCTCGGGCCGAAGTCTTATGAATCTGTTAAATTTCTTTATTTTTGTTTAGGAAGCAAAGCTACGATATAATGCGTCTGCCGCAAATTGATTAAGCGCATTGCTGAATTAAAAGCAGGATTTTCAAACAAAAATTTACATATTCCCGGTAGCAAGTGCGGAAACGGTAGTTGGGTACGTTCAAAACAAGCCCCTTTTACTCCATGAAAATAACAAATTACGTTTAAGGCAATATTGAACTTTATCATCGGTTTCAGCCAGTTTGTAGTTCTTGTGGCAGCGGCACCTGCCTACCAGACACACGACTCCCAAACCCGCGCAATCCTCGTCGTAATCGCAGCCTTCGCCCAAAATCGCCAATCGCTTCTGACCGTCGGGGCAGGGGTTAAACTCCGCCCTCACACCGGCCATCGACCAATAGCCGATCAACGCATAAATAACGAGGTAAAAACGCCCGTTACTGTTTCCTAACATAGTGAAAAGAAAATTATCGGCGCGGCGCGTTAACAGTGTTGACGCCTGAGTTGGGGAAATCGATTTTTATAATATATGTCGTCACTCTGTAGATCTGTTTTGTTTTAGAAAAATTACGCGTTTTAAAGTAGTTATTATTCTCTTCTCTGGTGAAAACCGGAACGGTGTAGCCGGTGTGGGCGGATAGATTTGTAAACAAAAATTACTTTTTTTTAGGAAATTAATATGGAATGCAAATAAATTTTGCTTAATAAAAGGTCATAGGGTGTTTTATTGGATTTTTTATTCGTAACACAGTACAAAATATAAATGCCGCACAGTAAATTTTTGACTAAAATTGCATGAAAAATTTAGAGACTCGTTTTTAAATAAGGCTTTTTTAGTGTCAAAAAAAGGGTACAATCACAGCAAGCGCCAATCATACATAGAAAAACAAACAGGAAACAGCAACCGGCTCGACTATTTTAGGGTTTCAAATATTGTCGCTTCGTGGGAATGGCGCCTTTCTCGCCTTTAGTTTCCACTTTTTTTAAGTTTTCAATTTCAGAAAACATGCTTTTTTTAAGTTTGGAATGTATGTTTTTTAAATTTTTTTTAATGGGTCGCATTCTGACGCGCGGTTAAAAGTTATCCAGGAATAATTTTTTTACGTGCTTAAGAATGCGAGTGAAAAATCAATTTTATCCAGGTTAAAGTCAGGATAAATTTTTTCTATTGTTTTAAGGATAAAAATTGCAGTTTCTAATTTTTAGCGCGCTAATTTTTCAGTGCGCTGAAAAATCATTTTTTAAACACGGTTAAACTAAGCGAAAACGCCTTTTTTAGTCAACTAAACAGTTTTAAGGCTGGTTCATACTTATGACAAAACGTCCTTTGGACAAAATCCAAAGGACAAAAGTCCTTTGGAGTCCTTTGGAGGGGGGGGGTTTTTTTTTTTTTTTTTCCCCCCCCCCCCCCCCCCCCCCCCCCCCGGGGGGGGGGGGGGTCCTTCTGACTTTGTCCAAAGGACAATGTCCAAAGGACAAAATCCAAAGGTCAATGTGTTCATACTTTTTGTCCTTTGTATTTCGCCTATTTCGCCGACGACTTTTACGCCGACGATCATTTCACCCCCGGACTATTTGGCCGATGCGACGTTTCGCTGACGCAGTTACAAAAAATGAATCTAAGTGCATCAATATAATATTGAAACAAGATTTTTTTTAAAAAATTAGTAGATTATACGATTTTTTTAGAAAACATGTATTTTTGTTTATTTTAAAACTATTACACAATAAAATTATTATATTTAATTTTTATTTAAATCGCGATTGATAAAACTATTATTTTCCTTCCATAAACAGCTGTTTTTCTTTGTTTTATGAAAGTTTAAATGAAAATTGATTAACTTTAATTTGCTAAACAAGCAGCCAATGTTATTTTCAATAATATTAATTAATTTTATTATGGTTTCATGCTATTTCTTTCTTACAACTTTTCGCCGACACCGACGCGTTTTAAAAAAAATGCGTCTCAATATTTTTAAATATCCAAAAAACGATTGATTTAAAAGAAATAAAAAAATTAAGTAAATTATTATTCTTTGAAGCCTTTTTTCGCGTTCGTATAAATATTTTAAAATGGTGGGATTCCTATACGCGTCCCGAAATTCGATTTGACCGACCCTAAAGTAAAATACACTTATAAAACATCTTGATACCCTAAATTGGACCCGTAGACTTGATTTTTGTGGCTATTTTTGAGATTTGAGCTTTTCATTAGTAGTTATAAGCCGATTTATACCCAAAAATTGCCCTATTTTTGGCATGTACAATTTATGTTATTAAGAAATTTTTTTATTAAGCCTTTAATCAAATTAATATTACTTTTTTCGCATTACCAAGTGTCTGGCAGTTACAAATATATTTTTATTTTTTTTATGATAACGACCAATTTTTTTATAATAACCGTTCAAATACCCATCAAATTTTAGTTGTGAAAAAAATTAAAATTTTTGAAAAACAACTTATTTTAAAAAAAAATCAATTATATTACAAATTTGTTTGATTTTTAGGTTTTGCTTAGGCTTAGGAACAATAAATCGGTGAAAAACTAAGTTTAAATTAGCGTTGAAAGCCATAGTTTTTAATTTAATTTGCATGTGTATTTATTATTTTGTTTATTAACATCATAAAATGCACATGCTGAAAGGGTCATTTTTTGGGTATAAATTGGTTCATAACTTTGTTTGATAAGCCCTAAATTCTTAAAAATAACCATCAAAACGAAGTCTGCGTGTTCGATTTAGTGTACAAAGATGTTTTATATGTGTATTTTACCGTAGGAACGGTAAAATCGAATTTTGGTACGTGTATGGGAACGCGTATGGGTATGTACCATTGGTCCACAACACAACAACTGCTTGGTCACAAGGACGACGACAAGCCATTTTAAAACAATTTTAAAGTTTTTTAAAGCTTAGTGCAACCTTAAGGGCGGTACCGACCGCCCTAAGCAAGTAGCACTTACGAATAAGTGCCACTAAGCAAATTGAAAGTGCAACTTTAACATAGGGAGTCTACTGAATTAGGCAACGTTTGTAAGTGCCACTTTGGTTCGATTTTTAAGTGCCACTATCTGCTTAGGGCGTCTACTGAATTTGGGCTCACGAAACCTAATAATTAAGCAAAACTTTATCTTAGTAAATTTGTATTTAATACTGTGCTTTTTGAATTAAAGAGTAAAAGACCTTATTTTTTCCTAAGCCTAAGCGAAACCTTCAAATTAAACAAAATATTATCGTTTGGGCAAAAACTCGCCATTTTGAAAATGCGTTTACAAAATCGCATCCAAAAGACGAGTTTTCTGAAGACGAGATGTTTAAAAGACGAGCTTTCCGAAGACGTGTTGTAGAAGACGAGATGTTGAAAGACGAATTGTAAAAGACAAAACGATTCTAGGAAATTTGAACGCCAGCACTTGATCGCCGAGCATTTGACCGCCAGAATTAGAACGCCGCGCACTTGAACGCGGAACATTAGACCGCGGAGCATTAGACCGCCGCAGTACGCGTTGCTTTAAAAAGGACGTTAAAACTCCCCGCCAAGGTTGTATAAACTCCCCCCAAGAATAAAAAAAAACACAATAGAATATAAACAATGGTTTTAATATAATATTTAAACAAAGCAATGTTGTTTTAACAATAAACGATAAGTCACAAATTTATATTTTTCCTTAAAATTAAAGAAAAAACTTAGTGAACGGTGAGTTCTTTAATAATATAAACCTGTTTTTCCTGAGCCTAAGCGAAACCTAAAAATCAAACTAAATTTTTATAAAAAAATTATATTTAATGGTGTTTTTTTAAGATGATTATTTTTTCCTAAGCCTAAGCAAAACCTAAAAATTAAACAAAAAGTTTATACTGAATATTTTGTTTTGCAAAGACAAAAAAAACTAAAACTTTTTAGGTTTGGGAAGTTTATACTGTCGTAGTGCTGTGTTGATATAATTCTCTGTAGGTGGCGGAAATCAAAAATTTGCATAAAATTTATATGGAATACTGCGGCGGTCTAATGCTCGGCGGTCTAATGCTCGGCGATCAAGTGCTGGCGTTCAAATTTCCGGACACCGACAAAACTTCCGGACACTCTTACTTAGTCATCAGCGAAGTTTCATTTGGTCAGCACCAATTAAAAAACGCAGAAATACAATTTAAATATTTTTAATATTGCATTTTGACAAAAAATGCATGTTTTTTTTGACTATTATGCCCTTTGAATAAATAGTTTTAGTTAGCAACGTTTATAAATCAAAATCTTCCACTAAATATTACAACTTGCGTTTTTTATCCACTTAGGTTTTTACCCACTTACGTTAAATATTTGCGAAAAAATGAGTTCAGCCAGAACAAATCAAATCGCCAGGCTAGAAGTGGAGAATGCGATTCTGCAGCAGAAGTTGGCGGATGTGGAGGAGAGGCTCGCCCAGATGGATGAGACACGGGCTTCTATATCTAATCTGTTTTTTTCTGTTTTAACTTAAAACCGCTATTTCTGGTTTTTGTGAAGTTCTCAAAGGTAAAAAAATTTTCACGTTGAATATCGACTGGATTATTAATAATTTTATAACATAAAACCAGATCGGATTTTTGACGCCTTAGTTAAGCTCTCAAGTTTAAGTTCGGAAAGTCTATCATTATAAGACACTTCAGGAAAACAAAAACGAGCATACAATCGTCTGGTAAAGACGCGTCGTACCTTTTCCACACATCATTCACTTTTCTTAAGATATGGTGACCAAACAAACGGTTCAAATTCTACCAAGGGTCTTACGTAAACTTTATAAGCATGTAGTATAATTTTCATCTCACTGAAAATAAAAACTCTAAATAAAACTGAGATTCTACGTAGGGCTTTAGACGCTATTTCTGGACAATGATTAGAAAATTTTAGATCATTGCTGACTAATACACCCAATTCTTTTACTGATGTAGATTTTTATATATCAATAACTTTTAGTTTATAGCTATTTTGTGGATTGTTAAATCCCTTTGAAAGTACACTACATTTTTCAAAAGCGATTCTCAATTGCCATTTGTCAGCCCAATCGGCCCTGAAATCCATGCCCTAAAAGTTATCTTCCCTATGCAGATTATGCAAAGGGAAGATAAAGTCTCTCTTCTCGGTCGTTTCTATAAACAGAGTAGTTATTTTTGTCCATAAGAGAATTGAATTAGTGACAGTTTGGTCTGGCCACGGTTTAGTTGCTCCTATAACATCAAAAGCATTTTCAGACAATAAATATACAAGCAAATTCATTAAGCTTATTTTTAAGAGACCTGACAATTTTAGAAAAGCCAAAACGTCTTTTGGACAAGCCAAAACGTCCTTTGGACTTTTTCCTTTGGACGAAGTATGAACGCTAGTTAAAATTTGTCCTTTGGATAAAGTCCGTTTTGTCATTAGTATGAACCAGCCTTAACGCAACTTTTTTGGATCCAACCTCAGTTCAAGATGACGAAAACAAGCCGTTTACGACGGTTAGCAGAAAAAAAATGTCGTTACAACCCACTTGCTTCGGCAGCACTAACCAAGGAAGACTTCCGCGAAATAATAGAAGAAAATGACGCCATGAATCGGGAAAAGGAGCTTCGGAAGGAAAAACCAGAAGGCTATTGTCGTTTGCAATCTTTCTGAAGGTTCAGAAAAAGCCGACCGCCATAGAATTCCCAATCTTCTCACGATTCTGACGAAGACCGGTTATTGCATTCCGCACACCACCGGTATTTTTCGAATGGGAGCCATTGATGAAGGGCCATCAAAGCGGCCGCGATTTCTCACAAAGTCATTTTTTGAGCGGTCTGCTGATTGCAGACATATTCTTTCTTCATCAAAGATGCTTGCTAAAATGCCCACTTGGTCAAGAATTTACCTCCGTCCTAGTCGTACTTTCCAGGAGCGACAGAAGATAAAATTGCTGTATGAAGAAAGAAACCGACAAGCCCAAGAAGCTGGTCTTCCTCCTGACTTTTTCTCTGTCGTTCCTTTTGGTACGTCACCTGACACATGGAAAGTTCTGCCCGCAAAAGGTCGAAGAAAATCAGCCACCATTGACACTAATTTCCGCAACATAGAAGCTGATAAACCGGAATCAATAGTGGAAGCTGAAACTTCAACCAGTCAAAATATCATTTATAACAATTCTGATTGATAGTTACGCACAGGTAATATTTCCTGTGTATTATCTAACGTCAGGTCTTTTAAAAATAAGCTTAATGAATTTGCTTGTATATTTATTGTCTGAAAATGCTTTTGATGTTATAGGAGTAACTAAATCGTGGCCAGACCAAACTGTGACTAATTCAATTCTCTTAGACAAAAATAATTACTCTGTTTATAGAAACGACCGAGAAAAGAGACTTTATATTCCATTTGCATAATCTGCATAGGGAAGATAAGTTTCAGGGAATGGCTTTCAGGGCCGATTGGGCTGACAAATGGCAATTGAAAATCGCTTTTGAAAAATGTAGTGTACTTTCAATGGGATTTAACAATCTAATTTAAACGATTTAACAATTTAAAAATAGTTATAAACTAAAAGTTATTGATATATAAAGATCTACATCAGTAAAAGAATTGGGTGTATTAGTCAGCAATGATCTAAAATTTTCTAATCATTGTCCAGAAATAGCGTCTAAAGCCCTACGTAGAATCTCAGTTTTATTTAGAGTTTTTATTTTCAGTGAGATGAAAATTATGCTACATGCTTATAAAGTTTACGTAAGACCCTTGGTAGAATTTAAACCGTTTGTTTGGTCACCATATCTTAAGAAAAGTGAATGATGTGTGGAAAAGGTAGGCGCGTCTTTACCAGACAATTGTATGTTCGTTTTTGTTTTCCTAAAGTGTTTTATAATGATAGACTTTCCGAACTTAAACTTGCGACCGTAAAACTATGTAAGACGACAAAAATCCGATCTAGTTTTATGTTATAAAATTATTAATAATCTAGTCGATATTCAACGTGAAAATTTTTTTACTTTTGAAAACTTCACAAAAACCAGAAATAACGGTTTTAAGTTAAAACAGAAAAAACATAGCCAAACACTTTTTTACTTACAGAGTTGTACACGCCTGGAACAATCTACTTATTGATGTAGTTTCTTCAAAATCAGTTTAAATCTTTAAAACAAAACTTAATCGTTATTTCCTGCAATAATAATATTATACGTATTTCTGCAAATTAAAGGTACACTCAACGTGGCTGCAACAGTTGTTTGTTGGATTAAAAAACGCCCACATTAAATAACTACTCAAATCACTTTATCAAAAAAATACTCCGTATTAAATCGAATCTAATTAGTTGATAAATTGACGTCAAATTCTCGTGATTTGATTGGTTACTTAATGAGGGCATTTTTTAATCCAACAAACAACTGTTGCAGCCACGTTGGGTTTATCTTTAAGTGTTTATTTTGTCTCAAATTTTGTATAAGGTTTTATAATTTGCTTTGTAGTGTAATTTTTAATATGTTTTTATTTTCCATTAACTAAACAAACAACCATTTAAATGAAATTCTAAAAATTGTGCCCTCTTAAAATAGACTGTTTTTTTCTGAATTTTGGTTTATTTTAAAATTTTTACAGGTGTAAAAAACGAGGAATCTTACAGGTTCGCAGGAGCATTATCACTTTATAGGGAAAATCTCATGTTTGTGCCAAAAAGAATGTTAAAAAGTTTATGATATCTCATCTTCAAATAAGACTAGTTTTTTTGGTTGATAATTAACACCCAAACCTGATTATATTTCTGCACATTTAGATAGTTTCCGCACCAACCAATTTTTTTAGAGGGCAAAGAATTGAGAGACAGAGGCACATTAACCAATTCTTAAAATGTAAAATCTCTTTTTGTTTTTATCACTTTTTGTTTATGCTGTACATTAGCAGTAATTTTTTATATTACATGTGCAGCTGTTTTATTACTATTATGTACTTTATTCATTTTTTTGTGTGATGTATCTTATTTGTTCGTTTAATAACTGTACGTAAACAATGTTATGAAAGTTAATATTTTTTTTACACAATCCACTTTTTCAATGTGAAGCTTTTATTTTCTGTGAAATCCCCATATTATTATCTTCACGGGGTTAGTTAAGCCAAGAATGCATTGCATTCTTGGTGAAGCTCAAAGAACCTGCAGGAAGTTTTATAGATTTGCAGGAAATTTCACCCAGTCTCATAAAAGTTTTTCTACGTTTAGCTTATATCTTGTGACTGCGCCCGGTTTTCCCTCCGTGCATGCGTGTATGTGGTGTGTGTGTGTATGTCTGTAAGTCTGTACGCAGTGATGGCAGTGTAAAAAAGGGCACAGTTTCAAAACCAGTGATACACAAACACAACACACAGTAATAAATAGATGCGATGCAGCATTTCACGAGTTAAACATTACAGGATTCCCAATGTTGGTTTGCTGACTAAAATAATTCGACACTTTTTAGGAGACACACAATTAAATTCATGTTGTGATCATATGTTAACATGATAAAACTTGCAACAGCCCAAGCCATGATCATTAAACCGCAGTTTACTTAAGCCAACAAAGTAAAACTCTAAAATCTGCTAAAATTTAATGTTATTTAATGCTAATTTTTTTAGTGTTTTTTGTTTGTAAAGATATCCCAATCTTCCCATAAAATGAAAATTGCTGTTCATATCATCTTGCACAATATTAGCACTCCCTACTAATAGGGGCCAGTGCAGCATAATATGATTAAATACGTTCTTGAAAAATACCTAAATATTTCGACCACAAAACGCAGTGAAAATATTTTGAGTTATTAGCAGACCGATCTAGTTACAACGAAAATCAATAGATTACTTTGTTAAAATTTTTGTCCTGAGTCTAAAAAAATTGTAAAATACGCAACAAGCCTTTTTTTCCACTGATTGTTATTTTTTAATAAAACTTTTACAAAGAATTGTTTTAATTTAATTTTCAGTCAAACGTATTAAAAAACCGTATTTAAGTTTGACGTTTTGAAATGCAATATGAAGATTATTCGTAAAGTGGAGAATTGTTGAAAGGTAATTTTTATTGTTGTTTAATAGTGAGCATTGTTTATTGTTATGTATGTTGTACATTTAAAATCATAATGTACTAATTTTGGAAAGTGGCAAATTGTTAAAAGGGGGTTGTGATTATTTTTAATACTGAGTGTTGTTTATTGTTATGCTGTACATTTTGTATAAAAGTTTATGTTAAAAATCTATAAATCTCGGCACAAAAATCACACATAGTTTTTCATTAACAAAAACACATTGCTCAAGTTTTTAAAATTTTTAAAATTTAATTAGAAATATTAAGGCTATTTACTGTTGTTGTTTGCATCGCCGCTTTTACCAGTTTCCAGTCTTAAGGTAGAACTTCACAGTTTTGACCACTTGGACCAAAAGTCGCATATCATTATAAATATTATTTTTTGGCCCATAAAAGTGGGGTGCTATAAAAAGTTAAGAATCTGTGCTATCCAGTGGTTATAAAAACATCACCGAAAAGTTTGTCCAGTTCGCAACAGATGTCCATGGATTCTACCTCTGAAAACCACAATAAGGCCTTTTAAAAAAAATTGATTTGTTATTTTTGGGCGAAATTTTATAATAAATTAGGGTAATGTAGGGGGCAACTTTCAGAGGTGGTTTGGGTTCAAAATGATCTCAGGATTTTTTTTAAATTGCAAAAAAGTCTTTTTTTACAAAAATATATCGTAAAAAAATCCTGAAGTGCTTTTTTATTCGTTTATAATAAAAAAAATGGTAAAAGCCTATATCTAACTATTTTCAAACGTTCGTTTAAAAATAACCTATCAATTTTTTTTAATTTTCATTTAATTTTCTTTTAATTGACGCCGAGAAACTACATTTTGAACCATTCCTTTAAAAGCTCCTTTTAATTGAAAATCCCAGAGGACCCCGTAGCGCAGTGGTTAGTACATCGCGCTCGGATCATCGGATCCATGGGTTCGAGTAGTCGCTCGACCATATTTTTAACGCCGAAAAATTTTTTTTTTATTTTTTAGCTTTTTAATTTAAATATTTAATTTAATTTAATTTATTTAAGATACGCTAAATAGAAAATGGAAAAATAGAATATTTTTGGTAATAAACTTTATTAATGTTTTGTATTTTTGACATGTATTTTATTGATGTTATTTGATGATTGTGGACGATAACATTTTTTTACACAAAAATGAATGTCAAAAATTGAATCAGCAGGTCAAACTACGTATAGTAAGATGTAATTCAAAAAGATCTGTCGTCAAAAAAAAAAACTGTGAAGTTCTACCTTAAAGGGTAATTCTGAGAATTCGGGCTCTTATTAATCCCATTTTCCGACGTGTTCGC
Organism: Microlaimidae sp. YZB2_3; assembly: GCA_030248175.1. NCBI lineage: Eukaryota > Metazoa > Nematoda > Chromadorea > Desmodorida > Microlaimidae > Microlaimidae sp. YZB2_3. The sequence goes on from JASAMX010026559.1 coordinate 28,061, forward strand.
AAAAAAATTATGCTCAAAACTGTCCGGATTAGGCTCATTATCTACCTCCACCGTGAAAAATGGCGGAATTTTTTCCTTAACCGTTATTTTCTTATCATCCGTCTCTTGAGGTTTAATTTCAATACTGGTGTTTAGATTGATGGATTGATCCGTTAAATGATTAATTGATTGATATATTGAAGCGCCATCGGCAGAAGAGACCGTTTCTCCACACGTGAATTTTTCTTAAAATATTATATTAAAGTTTGTTGGAAAATGATTGAGACAGAAAAAAAATTTCCAATAAGCATATTTCGCCAACGTACGAGTGATTAATACAAACTTTTTATTAGTACATTGCATAGAGTGAAATGTTAACTATGCACATTGATTATTTTCTGCAGCAACGTTTATATTTAAATAAAATTTATATGGCCATATTTTTCCGGACAAAAAAGAGACACTTTTTGATGTGTAAGCGCAAAAATCCGATTCAAAATTAACATGAACAGTACTGCTTATAATTTGGGAGGGAATGCTTATGAGCGTGGATTTTTGAACAAAACCAAAGCAAAAATCAATGCTCCCAAATCAATTTTTACAAAAAGCGAGACTTCTGAGCTTTTTTTGCAAATTAAAACGCAATTTAATACACTAAAGCCCATAAAATTTACTATCACTACTCAATCGTTAAAACTGTTTATTTTAAAAAGATCATTGCAACAAAAATTAAAACAATAAAAATCAGGGAACGCGACATGACCGACCCGCGACATGACGATCCTCCGACAGGACAGTCCCCAGCGGCGAAAGACACGAGACGCGCGAGAAAAGCACAACACAACGGCCCGAAAGATAATAATGCGTTTGCTCTGAAACTTTAGCAACAATAAAAAACCACACAAAATTTACACAGAATTAAAATGCGTATAAATAAAAATAAATTAATCCAAAAATAAATAAATTCATTTAAAAAAAATGGACTTATTAGGATAAAAACATTCATGTAAAGACGTAACTTTGGTCATTTTGTGCACTTTTTGAATTTTCATTTTTTTAAAATCTCAATTAACATTCAGATAAGATAAACCTATCTATAATCTATTTTTAATAATGTTTTTAATGCATTACGAAACTGTTACAATAATTACAATAAATTCACTTCTTTTTAAAAGAATAATTGTTCACTAGAAATTAATAATATCGCGGCATTGTGTTTATATAATACTGAAAATAGAACTAGTTTTTAAAAAATGCTCTAAGAATAGAGCAGGAAAAAGGGGCGATTTTTCCCCAGGCGTATGTTTAGACAGAAAAAATGTGGACTAGTCTGAGATGGACATTATGTGGACTATAGGAAATTTGCATTTGGTTTGGGCAGCTGCTCAATAAATAAAAATTTCTACCATATGATAATGATTTGTTTATACATTGATCTAATCACACAGCACTGTTGCATTTTTTTTAGTTTGATGAAATGTCAATTAAAAAAATCATACTCACAGCAATATTTGAGAAGCGCGAAATCGCCACTTTTTTAATTAGAAGGTTATTTTTGTATGTGTAAGAAACAACTATAAATTTGAAAATATGGCGATTTCACGCTTGTTAAAGATTGTTGTGAGTATGATTTTTTGAATTCACGTTTCATCAAACTAAAAAAAATGCAGCAGTGCTGTGAGATTAGATCAATGTATAAACAAATTATTATCATATGTAAAAATTTTTATTTATTGAGCAGCTGCCCAAACCAAATGCAAATTTCCTATAGTCCGCATAATGTCCATCTCAGACAAAAAAAAGAAAAAAAAAAAAAAAAAAAAAAAAAAAAAAAAAAAAAAAAAAAAAAAGAAAAAAAAAAAACAACCTAGTCCACATCTTTTCTGTCTAAACATACGCCTGGGGAAAAATCGCCCCTTTTTCCTGTTCTATTCTTAGAGCATTTTTTAAAACTAGTCTACCACTTTTTTGAATTAAATTAAAAAATAGCCTAATAAACTGTAGTTTTATCTGCGCAATGACATATGTTTATAATCATTCCGTTGCCGAGATATACTTTTTTAAAAATTTTAATATTATCAATCAAGAACTAGAACATATATTATTATTATATATATTATATTAACATATATTATTATCAAGAACTAGAACATTATATTATTTATCAATAAAAAGTAGTTCCTAAGAAGTATTGTGCAATTTTCTACTATTTACAAGGAACCCATGTTTTTTTTGTTTTTTTTTTTTGATCAATTAGTAGTAAACGAGGGAGGAATACTGGTTTTAAGATATAAGTGTTTGCAAAATAATATATTAATAATAAGGTGAAGAAGAATATAATACTAAATTTACCCACGTTCTTTAATTATAGTTTGCGCGGTGCCGTGGGGCTTAGTCTCCGTGTGGTGCTCCCGCGCCACCGATAATTCGTTTATAAGAGATAAAAAATAATAATAAGAAGAAGATGAATTTAAATTACAATATTTATCCACATTGTTTAATTATAGTTAGTGTGGTGCTGTGGCGCTCAAGACAAAGTTTACCTACGTTCTCTAAATATGGTTGGCGCGATGGCGTGCGACAATGATTGCAATTACAATTTTTAAAGTAAAAATAATAGTAATAAAAAGATGATGAACATGAAATACAAAATTTACTCACGTTCTCTAAGTATAGTTGGCGCGTTGCCGTGTGTTAAATTGCAGTGTGGCACCCTCGCACCACCGATGATTGGAATTATATTTTTTGAAATATAAATAATAATAAGAAGAAAAAGATGATAAACATAAATTACAAAATTTACCAGGTGCTCTAGTTATAGTTGTCGCGGTGTGGTGGGGCTAAATCGCAGTGGGCACCCCCGCGCCACAGATGATTGCAATTATTTTTTTGGAATAAAAAAATTAGAAGAAGAATAGGATAAACATAAATTACAAATTTTATCCTGATTCTCTGATTATAGTTGGTGTGGTACCGCAGGGTTAAATCGCCACGTGAAGGATGAAAGAATATTGATTTTCAGATAATGAGCGTTAGAAATATAATAATAAATAGAAGAAGATGAACATAAATTACTAAAAAATTTTCCGACGTTCTCTAATGATAGTGTGCACGGTGCTGTGGGGCTAAACCGCCGCGTGGCGCTCCCACGCCACCGAGACTTATTATTATTGTTTAATAAAACTTTGAATTAATTTTGTCATCAGTAATGCAAGAATTAAAAAAAGTACTCTGTTGTTTTCGCCGTTTTCCGCGCGGTTGAAGCAGATGGCGCTGGGAACTGGTTCCGTTTCTGCCACCAATTAAATCCGGTCTGCTTTTTTTGTGCGGTTTCTATGAAGGGCTGTTCGTTGTCTGCTCTGTACAATCATTATTGTTGCCAAAAGGCTCTCATTGTGTGGTTGGGAGTTTTTATTTACCTATTTTTTAATTTATTATTTTGATCAATAAATCGATAACAAGGACCTAAATAAAAAAAAGTGGCTGCTAAGAAAGTTGCGTAATTCTTTCTTCTTTCCAATGAGCCCATGTTTATTTTTGATCAATCAGTAACGAAGGAGGAATATCGATTTTAACAATTGAGCGTTAGAATAATAATAATAATAAGAAGAAGAAGGAGATGAACATGATTTCTAAAAATTTACCCACGTTCTCTAATTATGATTGGCGCGGCGCCACGGGGCTAAATCGCCCCGTGACGCTCCCGCGCCACCCATGATTAACAATAATAAAAAATAACAATACTTTGACCTTCTATTTCCATTTTATTTTATATAATTTTAAACTTATAAACTCTTCAGTATTTTGGTCAGAAACTTGTAGGCAAGGTCGTTTAGCTATTGTATATACGTACGCATACCGTTATATCAAATTTGTTTCCTATGTTAAAAATTTTCGATAACATTAAGCAAAAGACCATGGGGGTTTTCAGTCCTTCTGTATAATTAATATACACTCCCTCGTCTCCCAGCCGCCGGAGGCAAAATTTTTTTATTTAAAATTAAAAATGAGCGAAATTGGGGCTTAAAATTACCTATTTACATTAAATTCAAGGCAGGTAATCAGGCAGAATCCATTTTTAGCATACCCCAAGAAAGGAGGTAGAAAGAAGCAGGGGTAATGATGGAGTTGCTTTCCCTTTTACCTCCCCCCACTCCTGGACCCACCTCCCCCTTCCTAAATTTTCACCCCGAACAACCCAGAAAGGAGGGGGCATGGCCTGGTCCTGCCCCCCTGGCCCCCTCTGGCACAGGGCCTGCCTTCCACAACCATTTCCACAGAGCAAAACATGTATGACGTAATCGCGAATACTGTATCACATTTTGAGGATCCTTAAAATCCTGACGTGAAAGTTTGCTTAAACTTTTGATCTCACATATTTAACTTGCTCGTAAGTTTTTTTTAATTTATGTTTCCTGTTGTGTTGTAGTTTGTTTTGTCCCTGGAAAATAAATTGGTGTTAAAAAATACATTTATATCGTTTTTGATTTTAAAACAAAATTACATAAAATTAAACAAAAACACGTAAATTTCTTTCAAAAACGTAACATTGTTGCCAACTGTAAAAAACACATTATTTACATTAGACCGTCATGTGGTATCGTCATGGGAGTGGGTTCGCAGGACAAGTCCTGCCGCGAGACAGGCGCGTCATAGACAAAAAAAGTAAAAATTGAAAAAAAGACAAAATCGGTTTTAATTAAAAGCATTATAAAACAAATAAATATTAAATATCTCCTATTGCTATAATAGCCTAACAATTAGCACGTCACTCAATCGAAACAAAAGTAAGTTGTTTGGTAAGAAAAAAGTAACAAAAACAAAAGTTGGTCCAAATCCAGGTCTTGACAATTTTAATTAAAAAAAGTGTTCTAAAATTGCCTTCAACAACTAATTAAGAAATTGTAAATTTAAGAAAAGTTTATAACATTTTAAAAATTCAAAATAATTAACTGCCATACCTGAATATTTAGTTGGACTGTATTCAACGTTTTCTGGTTTTGGAGTTTGGGTCTGCTTCTCAGGTGAAAATTGAATTTTTTTCTGAATATTTTCAGTCTCGGGCTTTATATTTGGAATATCGAATTTTTCTTTAATGTAGGGATAATTTTAACGGAAATATTTTTTGCAACATTATTCTAAATTAGCGTATTATTCCAAATTTTAGCTTTGTGCGTTGCTAAGCGTCTTGTCACACATTGATTCTTGTATTTTTACTTTTTAGATAAAAATTTACCAAATAACCACATACATAGCGGATTCTGATTTTTAGCGCACTAAAAGCTAAGTCTAAAAAATAAAAGGTCTAAATTAAAAAAATATATCATGATAAAGTTAAGTTTATAATTTTTAGATTTCGCTTAGGCTAAGGAAAAATAAAAAAAGGGCTTCAAACTGTTTTTGTTCACTAAAGCGATTCTAGGACACGAGGGTACTGGACACAAGGGTACTGGACACAAGGGGATTGGACACGAGGGTACTGGACACGAGGTTACTGAGCTAAGAAAAAATACGTTTGCCACAAATATGTAAATTTTTTAAACTGAATGAACTGTCGTCGTTTGAATGCGTAGACAATTAAACGTTACATAAGTCGGTTCGTTCTTAATTATAATTATTAAATAACATTTTTGCTTGCTTAAATATAATGCATTTTAATAATAAAAAAAACGTCGTAAATTGTTTAAGAAACATCATACTAATTGAACGAATTTTTTAAAGATCATTTTACACACAACTTATACAATGGCATGGTTTTTTAATAAAAACAATATTAATAATTGAACCTTACTCCAAAGCTCTGGAGCTTCGAAACACTGCCTTTGCAAAAACACTAAAAAATATTATTAAGCAATCATGAGTGGAATGAGAACGCCAAGAAGTTATTTGATTACTGTTTTTTCTAAAACATTTACTCCTATGAAAATACGAAGCGAATTGCACAGTTTTTTTGCTGTCAAATTTTTAAATAGACTCTTTTCATCGACTCTTGATTAAAATAATTGAGTTTTTTTGATAAAATCTTTGAAAATTCTGCAAAAACAGATTTCAGTGATAGAAATTTAAAAAATATATTCTTGCCAGTCCACTCCAGTTTAGGAAATTCGCTTGAACACATGTTGATCATTTAAAACACGACAAATAAAATATGTTTTTAAAACCCAAAAACATACAATTGTTTCAAAGCATAAATTTTTCATGTATGATAATTTTTGCAATTACATTTAAGTATAGAGTCGTGAGTAAAATAATCCAACAACAGATCTTTGGAAGTCTTCAAAACCCCACCATTGCAGAGTAAACTTTATTTTCCTAAGCCTAAGCAAAACCCAAAAATAGGCTAAACTTTATCATAATATTTTAATAATAGTGTGCTTTTAAAAATACCGAATAATTTGCTTTTAAAAAGGCAAGCAATTGTTTTTCGGAAAATAGTTTACTAAAATGTTTTAGCAAGGTTAATAGAAGAATTATTTGCAATTATTTTTTCCGAAGGCATTATTAAGAATTCATTTTTCTACACACCACGAAAAATAACCACAAAAATGTTTTGAAAGCACAATTAAAGCATAACAGCAACCTTAATGTTTATTATTTTTCGAGTTGTCTCATAGCTTCTCAACATTTTTAAAGCTATTTATTATTATTTTAAAAAAATGCACGAAAATGTAGACAAATAACACAAAAATATTTTAATGTTATGAAATTATTATTTTTGTTTTATGTTTTCTCAATAATTTTTTTATAATCCGACCTTTTATAAGTCAGTCAAACAAACTAAATGATTTTAAAGTAAAACAAACTATTGTTATGCAATAAGTTTATCCCGCTTTATGCGGGAAGGTTATGTGTTTTGCTCGTCAGTACCCTCGTGTCCTGCAAATAGATTTTGCTGTGAGGTTGTGGTGAACGCAATTTTTTAAGCCCAGTACCTTCGTGTCCAGTACCCTCGTGTCCAGTACTCTCGTGTTCAGTACCCTCGTGTCCCGTTCCCCACTAAAACAGGTGTTTATGGCTAGGTAAGCCATGCTTATAATATTACTTTTCGAGTCCGCTCAAAGTTATCGCGCTTAAAATTAGAAACTGCCAAAATCATCAGTAGGCGAGTAGTACTTAGTTTGATGGCTTTATTCAACGTATGCAAGTACCTATAATTGGCGTAGCGTGTTAAAAAATTTATGACACTTTTCGTTTTTATCTTATGCACTGAAAACTGATAATGTTTTACCACAAAACCCATGTAAAAACTATAAAAATCATGAATCTAAAATGGGCAAAAATTTTGAAGATTACCTCATGAGTATTCTTAAGATTGTTTAACATTGAAATACATATGTTTTAGTTTTAGAAGTTATGTTAGCATCATTCTTACAACAAATTGTTTTTAACAGTCTTTCATTAAGGTTTGAAAAAAGTAGTTATATTTGTTATCAAAATTATCCCTTTAGGCTTTGGAAATTTCCATTCTTTTGTGTGTCTTTTTAAATGCTCCAAAAGTCCCCATTTATGGCGATACCAAGTACCGCAGATTTGGCAAATGAGCCCGTTAGTGGCCTGATGCTTTGGGTACATGTTTCTGTGTTGTTTAAGAGCGTGTATATCCCTGAAAACAAAACATAAAGTAAAATATACTTTCATTTGTTTACCAAAGACAAAGTCAATGTATTTAAGTAAAAGTCAAAACGTTTCATATGAAATAAATAACTGCCGTTTAATTCGTCTTACACAATATTAGAATTCATACTTCTATAAATGCGCTTTCTGCAGCAGGGTAGCTCTAAAATGTCCTTATAGTTAAACTTTGAAAATTAGTTTTTTGTATATTTTATTAAAAAACGGGATTTTTTACAGAATTGTTCTTACATTGGTATTATAAAGATAGTTTATCTAATACAACTGAGCAGAAAAAACTTGAATACAACGAATTACAGAAACTTGCCCTGGCCCGTTCTTTTCTCAACCTTAAGGTAGAACACCACAGTTAGATTTTGACGGCAGATCCTTGCTAATTAATTTTTACTAAAGTAATTAGACGTGCTGATTCAGTTTTTGACATTCATTTTTTTGTAAAAAATGTTATTGTTCACAATCATCAAATAATAAAATGCATGTCAAAAATACAAAACATTAATAAAAATTATTACCAAAAATATATAATTTTTTCATTTTAAATTCAGCGTATATCTTGAATAATAAAACACTTTTTTAATTAAAAAGCTAAAAATTTAAAAAAAAAACAATTTTTTTCGACGTTAAAAATATGACCTAACGAAGACTCGATCCCAAAGATCCGAGGATCTAAGCCAGACGTTCTAAACACTCGGCTACTGGGTCAGCTGAGATTTCTCACTTAAAAGCCACTTTTAAAGAAACGATTCAAAATTTAGTTTAGTTTAGTTTAGTTAATCGTGCAACCAGTTGTCAAATAAACGATTAACTGTCTGTAATTATAAAATGCAGGTTGTTATATTATGATTTAAATCAAGATTAATGTTTAAAAATGTGCAATTATATTTTTGCAATTAGTTACCTTATATTAATAACAAGATCCGCCTGCATCCATAGTTTCTCTCAGATTTTAATGAAAGTAAAAAAAAATTTAAAAAAAAAAAATTAAACGATAATTAAACAATTTGATTCTCTCAGATTTTAATGAAAGTTTGGAAAAAGTTAGACACAAGTCTAATGAATACTTTGAATTGTATTTGATTAAAAAAATAATTTAGGATTTTTTTTATTTGATTTTTCTTTTAAAAACATCGATTCTTTTGATTTTCTTCAAATTTTGAATTACGTTTTACTCCAAACCACATCTAAAAGTTGCTCTAATTGCTCCTATTTTTCTCTAATTTTCTATAAAATTGCGGAAAAAACTGAGTGAATCAAAGTTTTTAAATGGCCAAAAACTGTTTTTTTGAACTTTAGATTCATTGAAATATATCTCAAAATAGAACAATTGATAAACAGTGAAACTATTACCGTTAGATACATCATAATCTGAGCTTTCGATCGCACTATACTTTTGTCCGACAAAAATTAATATCTAAATTGATAGCTAACTTTTCGTAAAATTCGTCATATCTGTGGTGTTCTACCTTAATAGGCGTACAGTAGTGCTATTTCTATTTCTAAAAACGTGAATAGGAGCTACAATTAATTATTGCGAAAGCAACCCAGAAACTTCAACAAGTAATAAAGCCTATTTAATCTAAAAAAACACTTTAAATTATTTTAGCCGCAATTTCGGAACCAATTTTACGCTTTGAATAAGGTTAAAACAATTTAATATTTACAAAGCAATTTTTAAAAAAATTATTGGGATAACTATGTACTCGTATTTTATTCAGGAAATTGGCATAAAATTAGTGCTCCGAAGCTTTTAAAACTGAAGCTCTAAGGAAAATGAAAAACGCCTTTCGTTAAAAACTTGCCTCAGCACCGAAATGGTGTGGGACAAAAAATGACAATGAATGGGGTAAATTTTTGGTGAAGCTGCAACAGAAACAAAAAACTACAGATAAGCGTCACAGTGCAAAAACAAGCCATACATTACAAAAATATATGCGACCTTATCGTGTGGTTAAGTAATATTGGTATTGATTGATTATCGATTGAATATATTGATAAAGTTAAGGCTGGTTCATACTTATGTAAAAACGTCTTTTGGACTTTGTACAAATACAGCGTAAAAACGTATGTAAAAACGTCCTTTGGACTTTGTCCAAAGGACGTTTTTACGTAAGTATGAACCAGCCTTAAGTCTACAATACTTGAATCTCTGTCCGCAAGTGCTGCATATGAAAGAACCGCTGTCTTTCATTTTCATATTGGTCAGCAGATAGTTCATGTGGATCCAATTCCGCTGCCTCTGCGATTCCCCCTCTTCCGCTTTCCCTTGTGGACTGAAACACTTCGTTGTTACTATCGCAAAACCAGCCACATTTCGTATAAAATGTGTGTGCCTGTGACTCATTTTAAATTTAAAAAAGGACCCCATTAACTATAGAATGAGTCACAGTCACGTGTATTTTATAAGGACAGTAGCTCATTTTGCCGTAGTAACGCCGACTTGTTCAATCTCATTTTCAAATCTTTATTTACTTTATCAATGAGCGGCAAAGATTTGTTGGATTCAAAATAAATACTGCTTGCTAAAAAAATTGTTCGTTCAGCCATGGAATTTTTTTTTCGCGTAAGCCATTATTATGTTCAAATACGCCTCATTGCAGTGGACTGCGTAAAATCAATCGTGGCAACGGGTTAATTAATTTTGTAACAACCGCTCTTATCACTTTTAAAAGTATAAATTTACTTGCAAAATCTGCGGAGAGGGTTTTCCAGACGAAGCCCAGTTTATATTACACCAGGTGGTTCACACTGGTGAAAAAATTACGGACTGCAAACACTGCGGTAGGATGTTCAATAACAAATTGCATTTGGAAATTCACGAAAAGTTCCACACTGGCGAAAGGGTTTTCAAAAATTTATTATAATATACGAAGTTTCTATTGATTTAAATCATGTGTTGTTTTTCCCCGGGATGCAGTGTGTGGCTTGCTTAGAGCCAATTGATTGCTTAATTGCGTGATTAATTTATCGTTGAAAACAATTGAATACTAATTTATCATCAAAAACAATTGATTGTGACTTCTTGAAGAACCGCAGCAGAACAAAACGTAAATTTCTGTGGAGACTTTTTTTGATTTATGTATGTTTTTCATACACGCGACAAAAATAATTAATAATCAATGAATAAATCCGCACTCCCATTTTATGTGAGAATTTGGCAATCGTTTTGAAAATAAATAATCTCAACACATTTAAAAGTTGCATAACGTTACATTTATTATTATTGTTAGCGGTGCACAAAATTATTAGTCTTAATAAATGTGAAGTTTAAAAGGTCCATAGGTTTTTTAAAAACCCATAGATTTCTTATCGTTGCTCTCAGTGCGGACGATTCTTCCCAAACTCAACAGATCTCAAACGGCACGAAAAAGTTCACGAGAAAATTTTTCAAAAGCAGGTGGAAAAAAGCGAAAAGCATTCGAAAGAATCGGGTAAAGCATTTTTTTCAAAATTTTTTAAAACATTGCTCGGGTGCGCTTTGTGTCAGCGTAATATTTTTTCATTTCCCACTTCAAAAAATTTTAATTTATTCTAACCAAAAATCGTAATTCCTTTTCCTTGGATCTGCGTAATGTTTTGCTGTAAAATAATAATCGAGAACATTTTTACAGATTCAGAGATGAGCATTAAAATAGGTTTTTTTTTTCATTTTGTATTTTATGTAACAAACATTTGACTAAAAAGTCTTCCAAATTTAAATATGCGTAAGTTACTGAAAAAATTACTTTGGACCGAATTATTGACGAAGGAAATTTTTTTGTTATTGGCGCCTATTTTTCCACGCTCGCTGCTAAAATTCGGAGGTTAGAAAAAAAACTTATTTATGTGTAGTCGTAGAAAAAACTTTTTATGATAGTCATGGACTTCGATACTTCGTTTCTTATATAAAATATATTACGGTAAAATATATTTGGTTGTGCAGTTAGCACCGAGTAAGTTTAGCCTTTCGTATCCTGTTTTATGGGAAATAAACTTATGCGAAATTTTTTTAGCCATTAAAGATTTGAAAATGAGATTGAACAAGTCGGCGTTACTACGGCAAAATGAGCTACTGTCATTATAAAATACACGTGACTGTGACTCATTCTATGGTTAATGGGGCCTTTTTTAAATTTAAAATGAGTCACAGGCACACACATTTTATACGAAATGTGGCTCGTTTTGCGATAGTAACAACGAAGTGTTTCAGTCCACAAGGGAAAGTGGAAGAGGGGGAATCGCAGAGGCAGCGGAATTGGATCCACATGAACTATCTGCTGACCAATATGAAAATGAAAGACAGCGGTTCTTTCATATGCAGCACCTGCGGACAGAGATTCAAGTATTGTAAACTTAAGGCTGGTTCATACTTACGTAAAAACGTCCTTTGGACTTTGTCCAAAGGACGTTTTTACATACGTTTTTACGCTGTATTTGTCCTTTGGACTTTGTCCAAAGGACGTTTTTACATAAGTATGAACCAGCCTTAACTTTATCAATATATTCAATCGATAATCAATCAATACCAATATTACTTAACCACACGATAAGGTCGCATATATTTTTGTAATGTATGGCTTGTTTTTGCACTGTGACGCTTATCTGTAGTTTTTTGTTTCTGTTGCAGCTTCACCAAAAATTTACCCCATTCATTGTCATTTTTTTGTCCCACACCATTTCGGTGCTGAGACAAGTTTTTAACGAAAGGCGTTTTTCATTTTCCTTAGAGCTTCAATTTTAGAAGCTTCGGAGCACTAATTTTATGCCAATTTCCTGAATAAAATACGAGTACATAGTTATCCCAATAATTTTTTTAAAAATTGCTTTGTAAATATTAAATTGTTTTAACCTTATTCAAAGCGTAAAATTGGTTCCGAAATTGCGGCTAAAATAATTTAAAGTGTTTTTTTAGATTTGTAGGCTTTATTACTTGTTGAAGCTTCTGAGTTCCTTTCGCAATAAATAATTGTAGCTCCTATTCACGTTTTTAGAAATAGAAATAGCACTACTGTACACCTATTAAGGTAGAACACCACAGTTATGACGAATTTTACGAAAAGTTAGCTATCAATTTAGATATTAATTTTTGTCGGACAAAAGTATAGTGCGATCGAAAGCTCAGATTATGATGTATCTAACGGTAATAGTTTCACTGTTTATCAATTGTTCTATTGTGAGATATATTTCAATGAATCTAAAGTTCAAAAAAACAGTTTTCGGCCATTTAAAAACTTTGATTCACTCAGTTTTTTCTGCAATTTTATAGAAAGTTAGAGAAAAATAGG
>JASAMX010026560.1:0-17009 GCA_030248175.1 Microlaimidae sp. YZB2_3
GTCATCTTCTTCGTTAAGTTTAGTATTTTTTCTATATTAATACGATTTCTTGTTTCATTTAAAATTATTTGCTGCTGAGGGATAAAATAAAATTTGAGAAATAAATAGTTGAGGTTTTTTGTACAAATCCTAATGCTATTGTAACCTTGTACTGTACTTGTACGTACATTTTTGTTACAATACAATATTGTACTCTTATAGACAGACAAAAATTCTACTCGGTTTCATTTTGCTTTTTTCCCGTTCCAATAAAAGTTGTTCCGAAATAAGGGTTAAACACTAATTTTAATGGATTGAAAGTTCGACCAATATAACATTTTCAATTTTTAAGGGTTGTAGGGGGTTGGTTATGTAATGCCATACATGGGCACGGGGGAGGAAGTTGGGGCGGGAGTAACCTTTAACCCCCCAAATTCGGAGAAATGGGGTATAACCCCCCACCCCGCAGTGGCGTGCCCAGGGGGGGGGGCGGCCGCCTCCCCCCCCCCAAATCCGGCGAAGCCGGATTTTTTTGTAAGGGGGGACCCTTACGTTTTTTGACTTTTCGGAGGGAAAAATTTTTTTCTTTAATATTGAATTACAGAAACTTTCCTGATGCATTCCAAAAGCATATTAATAGTAAAAAAACCAAATTTTACCCACTTCGCGGGTTGTTTAAATTGACAATTTTTCTCAGTTTTTTCACTTTCAAATCGATTTTGCCGCTCAATAGTTATGGCATACATGTTAAATAAAACTACTATAAACACTATTAACCTTTTATTAACGTTTTAAACATATGTTTTAAATGGATAGGAATGAAAAAAAACTTAAATTTTGTTTTCATTATCATCTGGAATTAAAATTTCTAGTGTATTTTAGCGCCTTAAACAGTTTCTCTCCGCGGGGCTTTAATTCTGCACCCCTAATAAGGGGCGTCTGCCGCCCGAACACCCCCCATGGCAAGGGGCTCTCGCCCCTAGACCCCCCATTTCTGGGGGGCTGCTGCCAGACTCAGTGGCGTGCCCAGGGGCGGGGGGGCGGCTGCTCTCACCCGCGAAATCCGGCGAAGCCGGGTATTTTTCGTAAGGGGGGACCCTTTACGTTTTTTAGATTTTGGAAGAGAAAATGTTTTTCTTTAATAGTAATACAGAAACTTTCCTGATGCCTTCCAAAAAAAGCATATTAATAGTCAAAAATCCAAAATTTTCCCGCTATGCTAGTTCTAAATCCAGATTTATTAGAAATTTCTCTCACCCCCAGACCCCGTCTCTGGGGGGCTGCCGCCCCCCAGACCCCCCCCTCAGGGTTAGTATGTACCCCAGACCGCCCCAATGAAATCCTGGGCAGGGCACGCCACTGCCACCCCACACACACAGAAGTGTGGGGGGAAGAAAAGGTTAACCCCCCAATTTTGGAAAAATGAAAAAAAATGTCTTTAAAATGACTTCTAATATATATAAACACAAAAGTAAGTTTTCGTAGTTTTGTTTTGGTCATGCATAATTAAAATATAACTAGCTGTTTTATACGTTAGCGTTAGGTACTATTGTTGTTAACAAACACGATAGTATTGGAAGTCTTTTTTTTTCCAAAACATCATTATTTGTTTGTAAAATTAACGTTGAAGTTTTATTGTTTAAGTATATGCACAGAGACATTGTTTGCTTAAAGAGCACAAATGAACTTTGTGTTCCTTAAAAACTTATATATAAAGAGTAGGGAGGGGTTTGAAAATGATGTTGGTTCTGTACTCCAAAAGCATCGACTATTGGTCTTTAAATGAGGCGAGGCCGTTTAGCGATCATTACTGACTTGCGTGCGTGCCACCAGTGTCTTTTTCCACCAAGTGCCTTCAGAGTCTGGCTGGACTATACTGGGAAAGCGATTGAAAAAAGAGCAGTTTTCCACTTTTCAAACCCTTACACACGCACGCGAGCGCGTCTTCTTGAAGATCAAACAAGGGGCCTTAACTTCCCGAGACGGGAGGTATTTTTCCCATCCTGATTGGAAGATCTCCAAAGTAAAATCCGCGCTGTAATTAGCTAAAAACCTTGCTAAATCAATTAATTCAAACAAAAGACGTCTATTTTGGAGGTTTGGGTGTGTGATTACGATTTCGAACTAAGGGTTGGTTCATACTTATGTAAAAATGTCCTTTGGACAAAGTCCAAAGGACATTACATACGTTTATACGCTGTGTTGGTCCTTTGGACTTTGTTCAGAGGACGTTTTTTTTACATAAGTATGAACTAACCCTAAAAAGAGGAGAGTGGATGTAGGCTATTAAAGGTATATATATTCCACAACATCCAGAACTGTATATATTAAAATTTAAAAATCACTTGCATTCATAGATGAACACGGTCACCGAAGCTAAGTATTTGCCCGGGTAAATGACATTTCAAAATCTATCGGGGTCCAGCGGGGATCAAACACCCCCAGCGCAGGGGGGTCAACCTGGAGTGGAAGATAAACCTGGAGGGGGGCGGGCTGGGGTAATTCAAGCAAAAACAAACCATAAAGTTATATGGAATATAAGATAATAATATATTATTGAATAAGAAAGCAAATCCATAAAAAGGGTGTAAAAAATAATTTTTAAAAACAGTAAAATGGTTAAAAAGATACTATTTTCAGAAGGGAGAGGCACCGGGGGGGGGGCAGAAACCAAGAATAGTGAAAGTCAGGGATGCAAATTGGAATTGGGGGGAGGCGGGAGAGGGGCGGATCTTTTTCCTCTAGGGGGGGGGGGGCAAACGAGGCCGGAAGGGGGTGGACGGTGGACCCCGCCCCACCTACCCCCTCTTTCATCATGCCATATTATAATTAGGATAATATTATTATACTTTATATATTTATTAGACTTGCACGGTACTCAGAATACTCTCCCCCCGCATTGGAGATTTGCCCCCCCCCCTATTCCCCCCCCAAAAAAAAAAAGCCCAAAAAAAGACCCAAAAAGCAATTTCGCTGTTTTGTCCCTTTAATCTTTCCATCCTTGTTTTCTTTTTAAGGATAGACAAGTAAAAAGCTTTTATGCAGTCGCGGTAAAAACAAAGGATGTTATATAATTATGAGTGACGTACGGTATCTTTACAAATTTGTATATAGTTTCTCCCAAAATCAGGGAGACAATTTTTTCTGTTGTTTTCGACACTGCACTTTAAATGACTGAATATTATAACGGTTTGATTTTTTTTTGATACGCAAAGAAATGGTGAGATTGCAATTTGCACTGCATTACATACATAAGTTATTTTAATTATCAATATATACAGACTGTGAACTGCCCCCGAGGTTTTATTGGGGGGCAATTTCAAAACGGAGGGGGCAACTTTTTTGAAATGGGGGGCAATAAAACGGGGGGACAAGCAGCGGAGAAAGAAAAAAAGGAGAAAAAAGAGAAAAAAAGGGAAAAGGGAAAAAAGGGACAAAAAAGCGAAAAGAAGATAAAGATAGGTCTGAAATGGCTTAAAATACATAGAAATAGGCAGGTCCAAAATGATGTCATAATTTTAGGGTACTTTTTCATTTTTTGGCGGGGGGGAATAAAGAGGGGGGCAAATACTCCAATAAAGCGGGGGGAGAGCATTCCCAGACCCTGCACAAGTCTGAATAAATATAAATCAAAGTATAAATCAAAATTTCAAATCCTAATTATAAATAAAATGCAAGCATAGATGAACAAGAGGGGGTAGGGTGGGGCGGGGTCCACCGTCCACGTCCACCCCCTTCTGGCCTCGAAAATTTGCCCCCTCCCCCCCTAGAAACAAGGAAAAAGATCCAGCCCCCCTCCCGCCTCCCCCCAATTTTTGAATTTTTTTATCCCTGACTCTTCACTAATTTTAAAATCTGACCCCCCCCCCCCCCGGCGCCCTCTCCCTTCTCGAGAAAATAAGTACTTTTTTTATACTAAGTTTTCTTCCAAAAACATGAATTTTTAACATAAATTCATGTTTTTATACCCTTTTTATACCAGATTATCGCTTTTTATTCAATAAAATTTATTATTATCTTATAAAAAACAATCATTATTAAACCTTTAATAGTTAGAAGTATTTTGCTTCAGACATTGGACCCCACCTGCCCCCCTCCAGGTTTAAAAATCTTCCACTCCAGGTTGACCCCCCTGGAAGCTAGGGGGTGTTCGACCCCCCTGCTAGGACCCCCTATAGATTTTGAAATGTCATTTACCCGGGGTAAACACCCCCCTAGCTTCGGTGACCGTGTTCATCTATGAATGCAAGTGATTTTTAAATTTTAATATATACAGTTCTGGATGTTGTGGAATATATATATACCTTTAATAGCCTACATCCACTTCTCTTTCTTAGGGTTAGTTCATACTTATGTAAAAACGTCCTTTGAACAAAGTCCAAAGGACCAACACAGCGTATAAACGTATGTAAAAACGTCCTTTGGACTTTGTCCAAAGGACATTTTTACATAAGTATGAACCAACCCTTAGTTTGAAATCGTAATCACACACCCAAACCTCCAAAATAGACGTCTTTTGTTTGAATCTAATTGATTTAGCAAGGTTTTTAGCTAATTACAGCGCGGATTTACTTCGGAGATCTTCCAATCAGGATGGAAAAATCTCCGGTCTCCTGGGGAGTTAAGGCCCCTTGTTTGATCTTCAAGAAGACGCGCTCGCGTGCGTGTGTGAGGGTTTGAAAAAAGCCGGAAAACTGCTCTTTTTTCAATCGCTTTCCCAGTATAGTCCAGCCAGACTCTGAAGGCACTTGGTGGAAAAGAGACACTGGTGGCACGCACGCAAGTCAGTAATGATCGCTAAACGGCCTCGCCTCATTTAAAGACCAATAGTCGATGCTTTTGGAGTACAGAACCAACATCATTTTCAAACCCCTCCCTACTCTTTATATATAAGTTTTTAAGGAACACAAAGTTCATTTGTGCTCTTTAAGCAAACAATGTCTCTGTGCATATACTTAAACAATAAAACTTCAACGTTAATTTTACAAACAAATAATGATGTTTTGGAAAAAAAAAGACTTCCAATACTATCGTGTTTGTTAACAACAATAGTACCTAACGCTAACGTATAAAACAGCTAGTTATAATTAAAATATAAATATTTTAATTATGCATGACCAAAACAAAACTACGAAAACTTACTTTTGTGTTTATATATATATATATTAGAAGTCCTTTTAAAGATGTTTTTTTTCATTTTTCCAAAATTGGGGGGTTAACCTTTTCTTCCCCCACACTTCTGTGTGTGTGGGGTGGCAGTGGGCCGGGGGGGGGGGGGGGGGGGACAGCACCCGGGGGGGCCCCGCAGTGGCGTGCCCGGGTTTACATTTCGGGGGGGGGCGGTCTGGGGGGTAAATACGAACCCGGAGGGCCGGGGGGGCCCCCGGGGGCGGAGCGCGGGGTCTGGGGGCAGAGCCCCTTGTCAGGGTGGGTCCGGGGGGCGGAATGAAACCCCCCCGCGGGGGAGAAAATTTTGAATTTAAGGCGCTAAAATACAATATAAATTTTAATTCCAAATGATACTTTTTACAAATTTTAAGGTTTTTTTATACCTATACATTTAAGAACTATGTGTTTAAACGTTAATAAAGGGATAATAAGGGTTTATAGTAGTTTTATTAAACATGTATGCCTTAACTGCTGAACGGGATAATCGATTTGAAATTGAAAAACTAAGATAAATTGTCAATTTAAACTACCCGCGTAGCGGGAAAATTTTGGATTTTTGACTATTAATATGCTTTTGGAAGGCATCAGGAAAGTTTCTGTATTACTTTTAAAGAAAAAAATTTTTCTTTCCCAAAATTTAAAAAACGTAAGGGCACCCCCCTTTCGAAAAAATCTGGCTTCCCCGGATTTCGGGGGGGGGCGGCCGCCCCCCCCCCCCGCCCCCCCCCTGGGCACGCCACTGGGCTGGGGACGGCAGCCCCCCAGTGATGGGGGGGTCTGGGGGGCGAGAGCCTCCCAGCGGGTTCAAGGGGCAAAGCCCCTTTTCAGGGGGGGTCCGGGTGGCATGGCAGAATGCCTCCGGGAAAGAAAATGTTTAATTTAAGGCGCTAACTACACTAGAAATTTTAATTCCAGATGATAATTAAAACAAAATTTAAGTTTTTTTTTATTCCTATCCATTTAAAACATGTGTTTAAAACGTTAATAAAAGGTTAATAGTGTTTATAGTAGTTTTATTTAACATGTATGCCTTAACTATTGAGCGGCAAAATCGTTTGAAATGAAAAAACTGAGATAAATTGTCAATTTAAACTACCCGCGAAGCGGGGAAAATTTGGTTTTTTAACTATTAATATGCTTTTGGAAGGCATCAGGAAAGTTTCTGTATCAATATTTAAGAAAAAAAATTTTCTCTCCCAAAATTCAAAAAACGTAAGGGTCCCCCCTTACAAAAAATCCGGCTTCGCCGGATTTGGGGGGGGGGGGGGGGGCCCGGGCACGCCACTGCGGGGTGGGGGGTTATACCCCATTTCTCCGAATTTCGGGGGTTAAAGGTTACTCCCGCCCCAACTTCTTCCCCCGTGCCCATGTATGGCATTACATAACCAACCCCCTACAACCCTTAAAAATTGAAAATGTTATATTGGTCGAACTTTCAATCCATTAAAATTAGTGTTTAACCCTTATTTCGGGACAACTTTTTTATTGGAACGGGAAAAAAGCAAAATGGAACCGAGTAGAATTTTTGTCTGTCTATAAGAGTACAATATTGTATTGTAACAAAAATGTACGTACAAGTACAGTACAAGGTTACAATAGCATTAGGATTTGTACAAAAAACCTCAACTATTTATTTCTCAAATTTTATTTTATCCCTCAGCAGCAAATAATTTTAAAAGAAACAAGAAATCGTATTAATATAGAAAAAAATAAACTTGGAAAAAATAAACAGATACGAAACTAATTATTTTTCAATCTCAATTTAAAAACATCAAAGCAATACGAAACTTTATTTTAACTAGATTTACACTGAATAGTTTTTACGTAAAAAACGTGTGTAGACTACCTAAAAACACGAAATATACTCGGAATATTTTTTACTCAAAAAATGTGTGCAGACTATCTAAAAACAGAAAAATATTAAAAATATTGTGTTACCGCAAAATAACTATATAATATACAAAATAAATGAAGTAAAAAGTGGACTAACCTTAAAAGTTTTAGACTACTTTGAGGGTTTTTATAATTATTTAAACTAAGTGGCGCGATAAACATTAAAAAGCACGTTAAAAACCAGCTTTACCTCGCGCGCGGCTTTAAATCTACTGGATTAGTGCTTATTTATTCAAACTGTTTGTAAACTTTTTTGGGTTTTGACCATTCTCTGTAGTTGTATTTACTGTTTTAGTTCACTGAGGCGACTGACAACAACTACTTGCTTATAATTATTTAACTAGTTTACTTCATTACTTTATTTTTTTTATGAATAAACTATCACATTATGAATTTTAGAACGTCCAAAAAACATTAGAACTGAAACAGCAAAATACTGCTTTGCATAGGAAAGATCAGGGCAAATTTTTTTGGTTTTATATGTCGACTGGTTTGGTTTGTTCAATAAAATTACTCTAAAATTTATCAATATTTTTAATATTATACGAATTTTGTATACAAACTGCTAAATAGATATACCAATCAATAAAATAATAGAAATTACAACGAAATTCGAATCTAATTTCGAGTCAGTTACAGTCATAGATGAGAACGGTCGGGGAAGCTAGGGGGGTGTGGTTACCCGGGGTAAATCGAATTTTAAATTCTAGGAGGGGGGTCCCAGGGGGGTCCGGACCTCCCCCTAGCTTTTTAAGGGGGGTCGACCCGGGGTGCGAAATTTTGAAATCTAGAGGGGGGTCAGGTGGGGTCCAGTGTCCAAAGCAAAACAGTTTTAAACCATAATAACTTTAATAATTGTTCTTTTTATAGGATAATACTACATTTTATTGAATAAAAAGCGATATTCTGGTATAAAAAGGGTGTAAAAGCATGAATATGTGATGAAAATTCACGTTTTTGTAAAAAAATTTAGTATAAAAAAGCGGGGAGGGGGGTCAGATTTCAAATTCTAGAGGGGGGTCAGGGGTGAAAAATTCGAAAATTTGAGGGGAGGGAGCCCCCTAGATTTTCGTCTAGGGAGGGGGTCCCAAAATTTCGAGGCGAAGGGGGGGGGGGGGTGGACCGTGGACCCCACCCTGCCCCCCCTTTCTCATCTATGGTTACAGTTAATTTCAATATTCTTTATGCATTTCAAAAGCATTATGAACAATCTAAAACAAAAACTTCTTCTTGTCTCCTAGGAAGTTACCCTTACGATGATGCCCAGTTTTGGCGTAAGAAATAGGTCAGGAGGCACTTTATGGTAAGTTTTTATAAGGTGATCATTTTGTACGTCAAATTTTTTTCTTTGGTGCATTCGTTAAAAAATGTTTTTATAACCAACAACAGGAGATCGTACGTCAATTTTTTAGTGCATTAGTTAAATAAATGTTTATTATAACCAACGGCTTAGAAACAGTTTATTTGTGAAAAATGCGGTATTTTGTCGCTTTCGAAAGGAGTTAAAGACTGTTGGGTTTTACTAATAGAAAATGGAATAAGTGCCAAAAATGAAATTAAGTGTTTTCCATTACAAAGAAGTTTAAAAACGTTAAAATAAACTTTTTTGAAAAGAAGATTCTACGTAACGTGTATCTATTACATAGGTTAAACTCGCTTAAAGGAGCACTGTCACAAATCAAATTCCTATAACGCCCGAACCGGACTGCTCCTTTAATACCAAACCTAACTAACTGGCAACTTTGGTATTTAGAGGGCGCCACTACAAGGGGAAGCGGGGTAAACATTTTTAAATTTCAGCTGAATCGGTTCAGTATTAAAGGAGCAGTCCGGTTCGGGCGTTATAGGAATTTGATTTGTGACAGTGCTCCTTTAAGCCCGTATTGCTGTATCTCTTAAATGTAGTATTATTTATATGATACATACAACTACAACATGTTTACATAATAACGTTTAGAATGTTTTTCGTCTACATAAATGCGATATGATATAAAGCGACAAGTCTTTAACTAAGAAGGACAAAAAATATCATTATTTTGGTTTATCGATATTTGATAACAGCAATCCCAACCTTCAATAATTTTTCTTCTCACAAAGGTAAAAAAAGCAATACAACTAACTAAACTGTACGTAAACTAATCTATTGTTTAAAATGCAATAATTGTAACAGTTACCTTCGAAAGGTGAGGGTTTCGGCTCGTCGAAAGTTGAGACCGGACGGTAAATTCGGTGGTGCTGCTGCCTGGATTCCCCGTGAGTACCCGCATTGTGAACTGAGGCCGCCCCACCCCCACCCACGTATCTATTTCCTTAATTTAAAATAGGTATTTATATATATAACATTAAAAAATCTAAATATACTGTGAACATTTCAATAATAAGTCAGACCTGTGCACGGTCTGGAAATGCCCCCCCGTTTTATTGGAGGATTTGCCCCCCCGGTTTTATTGCCCCCCCGCCAAAAAATGAAAAAATACCCTAAAATTATGACGTCATTTTTAACCGATGATGACGCCATCATCGCGAATTTTTTGCAGTTTTTAGCCTATTTCAATGCTATTTAAGCCATTTTTGACCTATTTTTACCTTATTTTTGCTTTTTTTGTCCCTTTGGTCCCTTTTCCCTTCTTTTTTTCTCTTTTTCCCCTTTTTTTTCTTTCCCCCCTGCTTGCCCCCCCGTTTCAAAAATTGCCCCCCCCCGTTTTGGCCGTGCCCCCCCGATAAACTACCGGGGAGGCGGCTTGCACAGGTCTAAATAAGTTATGCGTACCGAATCGATTTATAATACTTCAAAAACACCCCTTACAGAGGTATAAAAAATTAGAAAGACAGTTAAGTGAAGGATAAACTCAGATTTAGGGCAGTGATAAAAAAATTAAAAATGTGAGTTTAAAAATCCGCCGATGCGGATTTGCAAAATAGTGGCGATGTCAGCAAATACAATATTTTGGGCATACTAAAAATAGAATTCGATTTTTTAGCTAAAAAAAGTATTAAATTAATCCTTGATCCTACCGACTACCGTACTTAAAAAGTTTAAATACAGCGACGATCAACAACAACATTTTGAAATGGTTTTTTTTGGGGGGGGGGGGGACAGGGGGGCACCCCCCCCCCCCCCCGGGCCAAACTCTTCTACCCCCCCCTGCAGAAATACCCAGCCCCCCCCCCCCTAGTCGGGCGTCCGCCTACCCCCCCCCCCCCCTCCCCCCCACCTTTTTGGTATTTTTTTTTTTTTTTCGAAAAGACATTTTTTTTTAAAGTCTTTTTTCATTCTTTTCGTTGTAGGTGTTTCAAAATTCAATATTATCCTAAAACCCTAATTTTGAAAAAATCCAAAAGCCCCCCCCCCCCCCCCCCCCCCGAATCCCCCCGCCCCCCCCCCTCAACAGGCCGGACGCCGCCCCCCCACTCCCCCCCCTCCACCCGTGTCCCCCCCCTGGGGCCCCCCCCCCAAACCCCCCAAACAAATGTATTCATTATTGTTCTCTTTACTCACTGGTAAGTCGCGAAAAACATCCTAACAAAATGAAATTTTATTAGAAGACTGCAAATTTTTAAATGATTTTTGTTTATAAAAGTTGGTAAAAATTACCTTCCCGTTTCTTTTTCCTCCAGCTATATAGAGGACAGTTTCTGCAATATAAACAGCATAAGAGCACCACAAGAGCAACTAAAACGAAGGCGGACACAAGACATCCTACAGTGAGATCGGAGTTGCTAAAAATTTAAGAAATAAAACGGCTGTTTTATAGAAATATGATACACGTATAACTGTGTACTTAGCGAAAACGGCAAAAGCACCACAACTTCTAGTTTTCCTTTACCTAACATAATATTAATGTAAGCGTTTCACAGAGTAAATCCAATCAAAATTATTTTGTAGCAATAAAGCCGTGATTTTTTAACAAATTTACTCCAAATATAAAAATAAGACAACTTGTTTACGGATTTTATTGTAAATTTTAAGAATTTCGTCAGTTTCTCGGTAATTCTTGTGTTTGTTTTTTGTACGAGACCGCTGTGCAATAGGGTTAAAAACCCTCTGTATTTAATTTTTAAATTTAGAACCACCTCAAAAATTTAAACCTACCTACATACAACCATCTACAACCTACAACCAAAACTTTAAACCTACCTACAGCTACAACCTACAACTTCTGAGAAGAGGGGTTTAACCCCCACCCCCCACTCAGAAGTGGGGGAGGGAGAAAAGGTTAAGCCCCCCAATTTTGGAAAAATGAAGAAAAAACGTTTTTAAAATTACTTCTAACTGCCTCCAAACTTAAGTTTTGAGGTCAAAATGAATGTTTTGAACAATAAAAAGCTCAAACATGCAATGAAAAGGGCTTTTTGACCTAAAATCAGCGTTTTTTTTATCTATTTTTTCCTTAAAATCGAAAAACAATATGGGTAAAATGCACTCCAGAAAAAAAAACGATATGGGAATTTTGTGTTTTTTGTATTTTAACCACCCTAATTCGGGGTTTAATCATAGGTGGGCAGGGAGGGGGGTTTTTCCCTCCAAAAAATCCTAATTATAGCCGACAACCCTCCCCCCTAAAATTTGGGGGTACTTCGGACACCCTCTCCTAAAGTTTGTGGAGTCACAGTACTAAAAACGCTAAAAATAGGGTTTTGACGTATACCAAAAATTTTTTTCGGGACACCCCCCCCTGAATTCGGGGGGTCGGGAATACCCCCCAAAATCCGAGAGGCTGCCCACCTATGGGTTTACCCCCCCACACCGGACCAACTTATATATGCATGCCTACAACCTACCTCTACTTTTAGTAATCCTGGTTGTTTGTAGCCATTACTTTCACTAAAAAAATTTTGCGGTGCACGAGTACACGAATACACGTTTTTTTATATACGAACTATAAAATCGTAAATTTTAAAACTTACAGAAAAGTATTTCTTTTAGCGGCCAGCTGCTGTTTCTTAGCCTCCAAAGTGCAACAATAGAACTCGTTGGGGCCTTTTACATTGGAAAGACAGCATTCAGTCTCAGTAGGTTGGTCCATGAAGCCGGGGCATTCGGCGCCTTTGCTTTTATCTCCCGGGGAACATGGGGTGGGTCGAATGCTTCCCGTTCCTTCCATTGCTGCTACAATAACAAAATATTTGATAAAAATCGAAAAAAAGTAACAAAGGGTATAAAAATCAAAATCTTCTAAAAGTGACAGATTATTTTGTAATAAATATAATCTTTAATTAAAAAATCTCTTCCCCGGAAGCATTTTGCCTCAAGAGATGTGATAGGATAGTGATGTGACGCGGAGCTCCGAGCTTCAGGGCACATCACTAGTTCGCTTCACTCGAGCTTCCATCATTTACCCATCTTTCGGGATTGGCACATAGGCACCGAAGGGAGGAGGGGGGGGCACCCCCCCCCCCCCCAGACCTATCCCCCCCAACCAACCCCTCCCCCAGACCCAACCCACCCCCCCCACCCATACCACCCCCCCACAACAACCCAAAAAAAAAACAAACAAAAAAAACAAAAAAAAAAAACACCAAGCACCCCCAAAAAACACCCACCCCCCCCCCAAACCCCCCCCCCCCCCCCCGTGCTCACATGCTGACGGGAAGCCAGGCGTTTGTTACTAATACAAAAAACACATCTCGCCTGTTTTATTGGAATATATGTTTTCTTTGCAAATATTTGTAATAAGCAGTTAAATTTTAAACAAAGCTAAACTTCCACTAACTACAAAAACTTACTTACATAACAATTCAAATTTGTTTTAATGAGAAACGTACAGCAAGCGGGTAAAAAATAGAAGTAAGGAAAGGGGAGAATTAATGAGCAGCGGTTTGGATTTTAAAAAACCCCATTTACGCCTTTAGTCAATCAATGAATAAGAACAACGCCCATTGGTGTCAAACATAAATTAATGAATAATATGTAGCATAAAGGTAGGTGTAATGGAAAAGCGAAAGAATTTTTTAGTTTTGAAAGGAATTTATATAGATTATAAACATAGATGAGAGGGGGCGGGCAGGGACGTAGCCAGAGTTTCATTTTGGGGGGGGGGGGATTGTAGTAGTACAAAAAAGATTTCGGGGGGGAGGGCGGAGCCCAGCCCCCCTTAATTTTTGAAAACGTTAAAAAATCAGGGATAAACGTAAATAAAGCTGTATAATACAGTTTTTGGCCTAATAACCTATTATCTAATGTTTAGCGGTAAAAACATGTTTTCTTAGTTAAAAATTAATTACATTAGCACACGTTGACAGAGTCTGGATTTCACAAAAAAAGAATTTAGAGACCTTTCAGACCCCTTGGCTTTTTTAAACTTGGCTTTTTCAGACCCCTTGGCTCTATTAAAAAAAACACTGTGAACAAATATGTGTTTTTTAAAAAAACACCTAGAAAATCACTTCAAATCCAACAGACTTCTAAACGTGTGTTCTAACTTCAAAAACATATAAAAAATATGGTGTTTAAAATCAATTCTAGGTAAGTTAATAAAAAAAATTTTATAGTAATGTAATGATCAGATAACAGAATTAATATTTTACTAAACATGGTCTATGCATAGTTTAATTCTACTGTTTCATCATTTCATTTTTCTTTTCTTTTTTCTTTTTCTTTTTTTTTAATTTTTTCATCAACTACATCAAATTTGCGACCTAATTGCCGCCAATATAATATAAAATTCTAACGAAATATCAATGAACATAGCTATTTGAAATGACGTTAAAGGCTCAAAAAGAGCGCTTATTTAAGTCAGTTTTAAAACTTTTCTTGAATGCATCCAAAGAATCGACAGTTACTTGAGATGGGTGTAGATTGTTCCAAGGTGTAACCACCCTATTTGCAAAATAAAATTTCCTTGCATTAATTCGTCTATCATCAACAGCCAATTTAAAGGGATGACCACGGGTGAACTGCAGGTTAAACTTTAAAAAATCATTGGCTTGCAAATTGTTTAAGCTATGTATAATTAACAACTTGCATTTATAAAACAACCTCCTAGATGAAGATTTTTCAAACAACTTTATATCATCTGAAAGAATCTAATTTGTGAGTAACTTAACACAATCAACAATATCATTAATATAAATATGAAAAAGAAATGAACCCAAAACAGAACCCTGAGGAACTAAACTTTTACAGGAAATGATTTGGATACTGAGTCATTAATTCAGACCTGTGCACGGTCTGGAAATGCCCCCACCCGTTTTATTGGAGGATTTGCCCCCCCCCCCCGTTTTATTGGAGGATTTGCCCCCCCCGCCAAAAAATGAAAAAGTACCCAAAATTATGACGCCATTTTCGACCTATGATGACGCCATCATCGCGAATTTTTTGCAGTTTTTTGCCCATTTCAATGTATTTTAAGCCATTTTAGACCTATTTTTACCTTATTTTCGCTTTTTTGTCCCTTTTTTCCCTTTTCCCTTCTTTTTTCTCTTTTTTTTCTTTCCCCCCTCCTTGCCCCCCGTTTTATTGCCCCCCCATTTTGGAATTGCCCCCCTTCCGTTTTAACCCCGGGGGGGGCAGTGCACAGGTCTGATTAATTACAACTTTAATTTCCCACCCAACTAAAAATTCTTTTATCCATTTTAAAAATTTACCAGAAACACCATATTTTTCTAGCTTATATAATAATTTTTGATGTGACACAGTGTCAAAGACCTTGGCAAAATCCAAGTAAATGACATCAATTAGAAGTGTATCTTTAAGTGCCTGCGTCCAGTTATTAAAAGTTTCCAACAGTTGTGTTATTGCAGACCTGTGCTCTGCCCCTCTGGGGTTTTATTGGGGGGAGAGCAATTCCAAAACGGGGGGGGCACAGGGGCATACATGGGCACGGGGGGGGGGGGGGGGGGGGGGGTTGGGGGGGGGTTGGGGGGGGGGTTAACCCCCCCAAATTCTGAGAAGTGGGGTTTAACCCCCTCCCCACTCAGAAGTGGGGGGGGGAAAAAGTTAATCCCCCCAATTTTGGAAAAATGAAAAAAAAATGTCTTTAAAATGACATCTAACTGCCTCTAAACTTAAGTTTTGAGGTCAAAATGAATGTTTTAAGCAATAAAAAACTCAAAAATGCAATAAAAAAGGCTTTTTGACCTAAAATTAGTGTTTTTAACCTATTTTTCTTTCAAAATCGAAAAACGATATGGGTAAAATGCACTCCAGAAAAAAAAACGATATGGGTATTTTGCGTTTCTCGGATTTTAACCCCCCCTAATTTGGGGTTTAACCCCCCCCCCCCACTCCGGACCAACTTGCCCAAGTATGCACAGGGGGACAAGTTTTTTGAAACGGGGGGCAATAAAACGGGGGGGGGGTAAGCAGGGGAGAAAGAAGAAAAAAAAAGGAAAAAAGAAAAAAGGGACAAAAAAGCGAAAACAAGGTAAAAATAGGTCTAAAATGGCTTAAAGTACATTGAAATAGGCTGAAAACTGCAAAAAATTCACAATAATGGCGTCATCATAGGTCAAAAATGGCGTCATAATTTTAGGGTACTTTTTCATTTTTTGGCGGGGGGGAAGGGGGGCAAATCTTTCAATAAAATGGGGCGGGCATTTCCAGACCGTGCACACGTCTGGTTATTGTAGAACTTTTTGCTTTAAAACCATGTTGAAACCTTGACAAAATGATATGGAAAAAGACAAGAAGTTCTTCTTTGACAAGCTGGTCCATTAGTTTACAAGAAAAAGATGTAAGTGAAATTGGAAGAAAATTTTCTTTTAGGCTTTTGATACATTTTTTAAACAGTAAGTTTAATAAAGCTATTTTCCAATCAAGTTGGTAATTATTCAAAATCAAAAGACATCTGAAAGATTATTGTCAAAGGTTCAGCAATAACTTTAGCCAAGCGTTTTAAAAAGTAAGCTGGAAAACAGATGAACGGGGGGGTAGGGTGAGGTCCATTCCCCCGTAGCCTCAAAATTTTGCCCCCCCCCCCCCTAGAAAAAAATTCAGCCCTCCTCCCCCTCCCCTCCAAATTTTTTACCTCTGATCCCCCCTCTAGATTTTGAAATCTTACCCCTCCCCTATCGAGAAAATTTTAAGTGCTTTTTTATACTAAGTTTTATTGCAAAAACGTGAATTTTTAGCACAAATTCATGTTTTTACACCCTTTTTATACATAAATATTGCTTTTTATTCAATAAAATGTAGTATTATCTCATAAAAAAAACTATTATTAAATATTTAATGATTTAAAAGTATTTTGTTTTGGAAATCGGACCCCACCTGATCCCCCTCTAGGTTTTGAAATCTTCCACCCGGCGTCGACCCCCCCTAGAAAGCTAGGGGGGTTAGACCCCCTTTAGGACTCCCCTCTTAGATTTTGAAATTTTATTTACCCAGGGTAAGCAAAGCACCCCCCCCTTAGCTTTTCTACCGTGTTCATCTATGCTGGAAAACAGTCAGGTGTTTGAGACAATTTGTTTGGGAGCTTTTTTAGAGCTTTAAATACCTTTTTAAGCATAGGTGAGAAAGGGGGGGGGGCAGGGTGGGGTCCACCCCCTCCCACTAGCCTCGAAATTTTGGGACTCCCACTAGACGAAAATCTAGGGGGGCCCTCCCCCCAAATTTCCGAATTTTTTACCCCTGACCCCCCTCTAGATTTTGAAATCTGACCTCCCCCCCTTCGGGAAATTTTTAGGTACTTTTTTATACTAAATTTTCTTACAAAAACGTGAATTTTCATCACATATTCATGCTTTTACACCCTTTTTATACCAGAATATCGCTTTTTATTCAATAAAATTTAGTATTATCGTATAAAAAGAACAATTATTAAAGTTATTATGGTTTAAAACTGTTTTGCTTTGGACACCGGACCCCACCTGACTCCCCTCTAGATTTCAAAATTTGGCACCCCAGGTCGACCCCCCCTAAAAAGCTAGGGGGTCCGGACCCCCCTGGGACCCCCCTCCTAGAATTCAAAATTTGTCTTACCCTGGGTAACCACACCCTAGCTTCCCCAACCGTTCTCACCTATGGT
>JASAMX010026561.1:0-11445 GCA_030248175.1 Microlaimidae sp. YZB2_3
CCATGTGGCTGTTGCTGGTTCAGTTCCCGTATTGCTATCGGTGAAAAATAAAAGCATATTTGTAGTTGCCAGACACTTGCAAGTCGATAGCCAGGGGGTGGATTAATCCCCCCTTAAATTCTGGGAAGGAAAAAAGTTCGTAAGGGCTCCCCCTTTGGTTTTTTTAAAAATTTAGAAAAAAAATTTTTTTTTCCAATTCACTCTGTAATGTATTAAAGCTATCTAAAATGCATTATTTAAAGTGATTTAGGTTCATAAAAGCTCTTATCATATAAAAAAGGAATTATTTATAATTCAAAACATTAGTGCAGTGAGTTTAAAAATATTGTATTTTTGTTTTGTGTGAAAATATTTGCATAAAAGCGGCAGTATCAAAGAGCGGGAAGTCACGATTCAACCACTTTTATGGTATAAAAAAGCGGTTTTCTTGGGATTTTTTATTGTAAATGCTTTGGTTACTCACTTTAAAACCGTCTTCTTCAATTATTACTGTTAAAATGACAGAGCCACAAAGGCACTTAATGGACATATCCAAATTTAAGCAAATTTTGGATACATAAGCAAATTTTGGATATTATAACTGAAGCATTTACTGTAAAAACTTAAATTAAATAAAGATTTTTTATTTTTAGAAAACGTTTGTTCTTTTTTATTAAAATAGTAATAAAATACCTAAAACTATTTTATTTTGTTGTATTTATTTAAAAAACAACTGAAAATAAATAAAGATTCAGTACTTAAATTTAGGTTTCCTGATGCCTTTTAAAAGCTTAAAATTAAAAAATTTTCCACCCCGGGGGCGTTCTGCCCCCCGGACCCCCCTGACAAGGGGCTTTGCCCCTTTACCCCGCTGGGGGCTCCTGCCCTCAAGACCCCACATTTCTGGGGGGCTATCGCCCCCAGACCATACATGGGCACGGGGGGGGGGGTGGGGGGGGGGTTAACCCCCCCCCCAAATTCTGAGAGGGGGGGTTTAACCCCCTCACTCAGACGTGGGGGGAGAAAAGGTTAACCTCCCCAATTTTGGAAAAATGAAGAAAAAAAATGTCTTTAAAATGACTTTTAACTGCCTCCAAACTTAAGTTTTGAGGTCAAAATGAATGTTTTAAGCAATAAAAAGCTCAAAAATGCAATAAAAAGGGCTTTTTGACCTAAAATTAGTGTTTTTAACCTATTTTTCCTTCAAAATCGAAAAACGATATGGGTAAAATGCACTCCAGAAAAAAAAAACATAAGGGTATTTGCGTTTCTCGGATTTTAACCCCCCCCCTGATTTGGGGTTTAACCCCCCCCCCCCCACTCAGGACCAACTTGCCCCTGTATGCCCCAGACCCCCCTTGTGGGCCCCTATAAACCACCTTCCAAAAAATCCCCCCCTCAATTTAAATCCTGGCTATGGCCCTGACTTGGTAATACGAAAAAAATAATATTAATTTGATTAAAGCCTTAATAAAAAAATTTCTTAATAACATAAATTGTACATGCCAAAATAGGGCAATTTTTGGGTATAAATCGGCTCATCGAAAGCTCAAATCTCAAAAATAACCACAAAAATCAAGTCTACAGGTCCAATTTAGGGTATGAAGATGTTTTATAAGTGCATTTTACATTAGGGTCGGTCAAATCGATTTTTGGGACGCGTATGGGAATCATACCAGGAAACTTTTTATAGACTAGTTCGGAATAAGGGTTTTTTAGTGTTAGGAAGAGGGTACATAACTAGTAGCGCCAATCATATGTAGAGGGAAAATTGAGAAACAGCGAGCGAATAGTACATTTTACGGTTTAAAATATTTCAAATATTTATTGGTTTAAAATCTCGACCCCTTCTTTTCAAAATTTCTTAAATACTTTTTAAATATTGCAAAAGCAAAAGCAGTTTTTGGGGATTTTTATTTTTTTGCCGCTTCGTAGGTACGGCGCTGCTGGCGCGCTTGTTACCCAGTTTTTTAATGTTTCAATTACAGAAAATGCTTAATTTAAAAGTTTGGAATGGACTTTTTAAAAGTAATTTTTAAGTTTTGAATATTTTTACAAGCAAAGCATTAAAAAAACTATGTAGGTTTAAAATTAGTTTAAAAGCACAAATTTCATCCTTATTTTTACTAATTCGAAATCACTGTTCAGGATAATACTATTTTAGTTGTGATTTTAAACTTTTGTGACGTTTAATTAAGAAACAAAAATTTATTTAGCACAAACTGATATATTACAGCACTTCAACGTAGTGAAACATATCATCGTGTAGCAATTTTTATGAAGTATAGGTTTAAACTTAAGAAACTAAGAAAGCTAAGATTTTTTCAAATTTTATTTTTTTCTTTTTGTACTCTCTCTCGTACAGTAAAAGACGCTTATTCCGAACTAGTCTATATCTACCACAAATATATAGTAACGGTCTTTCTAAGGATTCTGGAAAACTCTCCAAAGCTTTCTGAGCTTCTTTTTCAGAGTCTGAAGCTTCTTCGAATGTCAAACCAGTTTTTCCAGTCGCACTGCAGGTCCACACCAGGGAATTTAGCATAATAATACGATTGAAATATTC
The DNA here is from genome assembly GCA_030248175.1 of Microlaimidae sp. YZB2_3. NCBI lineage: Eukaryota > Metazoa > Nematoda > Chromadorea > Desmodorida > Microlaimidae > Microlaimidae sp. YZB2_3. The sequence goes on from JASAMX010026561.1 coordinate 2,546, forward strand.
TCTAAAAATCGATATTTTACGAAGGTTATAGGAAATCTGAGTTATATTAAAAATATTTATTCTATGTATTGTTCAGTGTGGTTAAGTTTAATGGCTAACAGTTATAAAAATATTTTTTTCTTAAAAAACATAAAATGTAATAAGTAAAAAACACGATCTTTATATATTTTTTAATTAATAGGTAAGAACACAATTTTACACTTTTTACAAAGGTGAAGTGCAAAATCCCTATAAAAGTACTGTAAAATCCCCATGGCAAAAATTCACATAACGTAGTAAAAATTCCCCATAACAATTAGAAATGCGTTTGCAAACTAAAATGTGTTAAAAAACTACGTTTTAATCATAAAAGCATTAAAAATGTTTTAATTTTTTCCTAAGTCTAAGCAAAGCCCTAAAATTAAGCGGAATTTTATCATGATAAAATTTTGTTTTATTTTCCAAGTGTAAAAATTTAAAGGAAATAATGCAAACCCATTATATTTATGGAGAATTTACACCACCTTATGGGGATTTTGTTACGTTTATGGGGATTTCGGCCTATGGGGAATTTGTCCATGGGGTTTTTATACGGACCGGTGCTAGAGTGGTGCTGGTCATACATGGGCAAGGGGGGGGGGGGTTGGGGGGGGTTAACCCCCCCAAAATCTGAGAAGTGGGGTGTAACCCCCCCCCCACTCAGAAGTGGGGGGGGGGAGAAAAAGTTAACCCCCCCCCCAATTTTGGAAAAATGAAAAAAAAAATGTCTTTAAAATGACTTCTAACTAAAAAGGGCTTTTGACCTAAAATTAGTGTTTTTAACCTATTTTTCCTTCAAAATCGAAAAACGATATGGGTAAAATGCACTCCAAAAAAAAACGATATGGGTATTTTGCGTTTCTCGGATTTTAACCCCCCCCCCCCCCACTCCGGACCAACTTGCCCATGTATGGTGCTGGTGATGTGATAGGCACTTAACTTAGTAAGTAGCAGACGTGTGCACTGCCCCCCCGGTGTTAGCACGGGGGGGGGGGCAATTCCAAAACGGGGGGGGGGGGCCCGGGGACAACTTTTTTGAAACGGGGGGGGGGGCAATAAAAAGGGGGGCAAGCAGGCGAAAAGAAAAAAAGAGAAAAAAGGAGAAAAAAAGAGAAAAAAAAGGGAAAAGGGAAAAAAGAGACAAAAAAAGCAAAAATAAGGTAAAAATAGGTCTAAAATGGCTTAAAATACATTGAAATAGGCTAAAAACTGCAAAAAATTCGCGATGATGGCGTCATCATAGGTCAAAAATGGCGTCATATTTTTAGGGTACTTTTTCATTTTTTGGCGGGGGGGCAATAAAACGGGGGGGGGGCAAATCCTCCAATAAAACGGGGAGGGCATTTTTAGACCGTGCACAGGTCTGAAGTAGAGCCAAGAATATATAACACAAGAGAATGTCCGACAGTGCACTAAATTTTTGACCAAAATTTTGCTAGAATAGTCGCACTTTCGAACTTGTGTGCTAGTTTTCTAGCAAAAATCCCCCATTTTCTGCTAGTTTTCTTGCGCTCCGATTTTGAACAGTGTTACTTTTATTGCAGTGGGGACTGCGAGTTTTTTGCACTAAATACTGCTTTATTTGCACTGCGAGTCTGGCTGCACAACAAAAAAACACGGAGGCTGGTAGTCATTTTCATTGGGATAACACACTTTAAATGAAACTTATTTTATTTAATTTTAAAAAGTTGGAAAGTTACTTTATTTCATTAAAAACTAAAAAGTTTTCACATCTTAACGTCAAAAAAACGACTTTTACTCATTTAAACACAAAATTTTCGCTCCGTTTTGTTTTTATTTTTTTTGTTGTGCAGCTAGACTTGCAGTGCGAAAATAATCGCAGTGCGACTAAAATAGTATTGAGTGCAAAAGAAGTCACAGTCCTCCCCACTGTTGTAAGAAACCTAACACTGTGTTAAAAATCGCAGCGCAAAAAAACTAGCAGAAAATGGCGGATTTTTGCCAGAAAACTCGCACACAAGTTCGAAAGTGCGACTTTTCTAGCAAAATTTTGGTCAAAAATTTATTGTGCAGTCGGACATTTTCTTGTCTTATATATTCTTGATAGAGCTAACATTCATAACAAATTCATTTTTGCTTTTTTAAAACGAACAAGAATTGTTTGAAGCTTTATATTTAGTTTTATTTGCAAAATATTAATGCCCGATTGTTTTTGACAATCAGTCATGGATGAAATAATCATCTCGATAGTGTTAAATATGGTTTCATATTTTATTATATTTGTATTAAAACATAACTTACTCATAATTCGTGAAAATTTCTCCGGTGAGTGGTGAGAAAAACACCTTTTCTTCCAGTCTTAGGCCTTTCGGATGGCGTTTAGGCCTGAATTTTTCTTTTTTCATGAGAGGCATAGTTCCGTCGGGAATTTTCCTGGCGAAAATTTTCTGAAAAAAGGCCTAAAACGGCCTTTTGACCTCGTTTTTTAAGTCACTCTGTCGCGTAAACGTTTGCCTAAGCCCCGACAGCCAAGCTCAATCGATGCGAAAACTGAAAATAATGTTGGCGCGCGGGGAAAATACATGTTGAAGGATATGGGGAGTTTTATAAGAGAACAAACTGGCCGCCTTTCGCTTTGCGGAGTGCAAAAAAAGGCAAACACAGCACGCGCTGCCGTCATTTCAGCACTATGAGCTGGATAAAATTTTTTCCAAAAACTTAAAAACATATGATTTTTCCATGATTAAATACGTGCAATCAAAGTCGTAAAATAGTTCTAAAGCAAATTAAGATTTGCAGCTTTTTTTTAAATATTTTCGTCATTATGATTCTTATTCAGCGAAAACAAACTCTTAAAAAATGGCATTGTTTCCGTTTTCTAAAAGATGTAAAATAGAAAAGAACTTGCTAGGAAATTCTTAATAAAAGATTCTTTATAAATTTTTTAAGAAAATATTTTCAGTTATAGTTAGGACTTTTAGGTGCACCCTAATTATGAGTTTTGTTTGTATTGGCAATTCGTCTCGATTACTATTTTATTTACCACTTACCATTGTGCAATTCTTTATATATAGGTACTATAAAATTTTTAAAGTAAAAATGCAAGAAACAGTCCAAATTGAGTTTTTAATTGATTTTAACAGAATATTAATTTATTTATTATTATAGTAGTGCTTGCGGCGGTGGTCGTTAGAAAAAAAATTTTATATAGCCATTTTATTAAATTTTCTTATAATATATTTTTTATCTTGAACAAACACTCTAGAATATTTTTACACCTAAATACTTTTAATATATTTACTGATTTTTTAAACAATTTCGGTTTTCGGTTTATTTTTTTAAGAGATATTTTAAAGTTTTTGTTATAATTTATATGTGCTGAGTTTGGCATGAGCTGAAATTTCAATAAAATCAAAAGTAAGACTGAAATTTTTTTAAATTTATATAGGGTTTTGGAATGGTTTAAAATAGAATATTAAAAAAATAAAAACTAATATTACAAATTTTTTGGTAAAAAAATGAATTGAAACCATCACTGTCGACGAGTATACTGAAGTTTTTCTCGATTTTTTCTTTTTAATGACAATCTGAATTTTTACTTCGTTTTTTTAAATATTTTTTATTAACAAACTCAAACTTCATATCAAAAATTTCTGCCTAAAATTTAATGTTATTCAAATTATAATAAATTATCAGAATCTATAAAAATAAAATTTGGTCAAACCAAAATGGAAAAAACTGCTTGTTTTTTATAAATACAAAATTGTGGCCCTTAGCATACCTTTGATCGCCGAGATGGCTTTGAATCACTTTAAAAATTATTGTTAATATTAAATTTCTATGCATTCTTGTTGTTTTTTAATTGCATTTTTCGGAGCTCCGGAGCAACCTTAGGAGCTTCGGAGCTTCAGAGCACGATTTTTTTAAACCTTTAAATCTTATGTATGTGAGTTTGAGGTCTTGAAATTGCGTTCGCAACTGTTGAATCCCCTGGATTTTTTGATCGACCAAAGTCACATAAGGATTAATTATTTGCATACAACATGATTAAGTTTGCAATACATCCTTTGGAATTTCAGTTCAGTGGTTTTTATCGAAAAAAGAACCATCGTACATACAAGCAAGTGTACCATGATTGTACTGAACTCAAAATTCCAAAGGATGTATTGCAAATTTAATCCTGTTGTATGTAAATTATTTCTTATGTGATTTTGGTCGATTGGAATATACTGAACGTACTATAGGCAAATAAAACTGATAAATGACTTCAATGAGTTGCGAGTACTATTAAATCGACAAAACCGGAAAACAATTTAAAATTTTCAGCAAAAACGATTTAAACAAATGTGGATAATACGAAACGAACCATCCCCGCATGACAAAAGTGTGACATTCGTGTTTAACAAACGCGGCCATTCAAATCACAACCAGTGTGATCCATCCAAGTCAACAACAGGTGTTATCCAGTGTGGTGCATTTTGAAAATTAGGTAGCTAGGTACCCAACTAGGTATCTAGTTTTTACCGGCAGTTTCTAATTTTAAGCGCGCTAATTTTTCAGCGCACTGAAAAATCATTTTTTTAACACGGTTAAATCCTTTTTTAGTCAGTTAAACAGTTTTAAAGCCTTTTTTTGCTTTTTCTAAGCCTAAGCAAAACCTAAAAATCAACCTAAACTTTATCATGATAGAGTTTCAGATTTTTCAGCGCGCTGAAAATCAGAATCTACCTTTTTACCTAGTTATTTTTGGCAAAATTTACCAATAGTTACTTTTTACCTAGTTTTAAATTTTTATCTAGTTACCTAGTTTCTGATTTGAGATTTACTAGTTGTTTACTTAAATGTAAACCCAATAAAAGGTAAACCCAATAGTTATTCGTTGGATTAAAAAATGCCTCCCATTAAGTAACTATTCAAATCACAAAAATCTGAAGTCACTTTATTAGCCAATTAGATTTGGATTAATACCGAGTATTTGTTTGATAAAGTGACGTCAGATTCTTGTGATTTAAGTGGTTACTTAATGAAGGGCATTTTTTTAATCCAACGAACAACTGTTGCAGCCACGTTGGGTTTACCTTTAGTTCTTTTTTACCTTGTTTCTAGATACTTAAATATTTAGTGTAACTACATGTCAATTTATTGCATTTGATTTCTTGTTTTATCCATGCGATAGCTATAGACTATGCGCTTAGACCAACAATTTCGTGTAAATTTTTGGAGACCAAATTTTAGGTTAAACTTAATTTAAATTTTCGTTCATTATATAATTTAAAAAAAAACTTTGTTCTATAATTTTTATTGTTGATGTAAATAAAAATAATATATTATGTTTTAAAGTGTCTTATTAGAGACTATTTAAATAGCAGCTTTGTAAATTCCTGAAAGCAGCTATTTATAAAATAATATAAATTCAGTAATTTTGTGTAAAACTTTTTTTAAAAATTAAACTAGTGTTGTAAATTAAGGTTTTTAGTAATTTAAAAAATATTTCATGCGTTTTGCTTCATCAAAACAAAGTGAGATTTGCAGAATAAAGTGGTAACACGTTTTGCTCTATAAAACTCGGACGGAAACAATGTTGGCGGCGCGCAAAACGCTCCACAACGCCCATTACACAGGGCGTCGTAGCCAGGGAGGGTACCAAGGGGGCAATGCCCCCCCCCCCCCCAAATGAACCCTGTTGCCCCTCCCCCCCAAATAAGTTGGGCCGAAGAAGAAAGGGAAGTGGGGCTGGGCGCCCTTCCCCTCCACCCTCAAATCGGGCAAAGCCGAAATTTTTTCTAAGGCTTACGTTTTTTTTAATTTTTGGGGGAAAAATTTTAATTTAAATATAAGAAACATTTCTGATGCGTTCTAAAAGCATGAAAATCCCAACAAAAAAAAATTCAAATTTGTTCCGCTTTGCGAGATGTCTACTCAAACGTTGATGATTTATATCAGTTTTTTTAATTTCAATGGATTGTACCATTCAACACATAGCTTCCGACCCCCCCTTTTTTTTAGCAAAGCTTGGCATTTTGTTTAGGTTCCCAATTTTCGAGCATGGTGTTACAAAAAAATTAATGCAAATCTCAATGTCATTAAAACTCTAAATAAATCAATATAAAAATTTTTTCCGCTACGCGGGAAGGTCAGCTTTCTATAGATAAAGTAAAAGTAATATTATCAGTAATAAAATAATATCTTTGTTTTTATAACTACATTCGCATTTATGTGCACAATTTGAACACATCAGCTTTGTTAACTAAATTTTTTTTGGATATTATAGTATAATTTCATTGCCATAGATCAATCAAAATTGTATAAGAATTCGGTTATAAAAACAAAAATAAAAGTATGTCAAGCCATTGCCAGGAGACGATTTTTACGCAGTTTTCACGCTGGTTCATACTTATGTAAAAACGTCCTTTGGACAAAGTCCAAAGGACGTTTTTACATACGTTTATACGCTGTATTTGTCCTTTGGACTTTGTCCAAAGGACGTTTTTACATAAGTATGAACCAGCCTTTAAGCACATATTTGAAAAATTTTCGCCTCTGGCGGCTGGAAGCACCCCTCGCCCCGACCGCCAATCCCCCATACCCCCATATGAAATCCAGGCTACGCCACTGAGATGGGCTAAAGAAATAGGTAAAACAATACTAAAGATCAATAAGAAAATACAAAAAAAATTTTTTATATCAGTCAAAGTTTTTTTTTATTGATTTACCACAACGAAACAATTATAAAAAATAACCATTTAGGTTGTTTATTAAAATAAAAAGTTGTATCGTAATCAAGAAAAGTGATATTTCATACTCCACTGTTTACTGATAATTTTCGATGCTTGTGACTGTAAACATTTGAATCAAAAATGTTTATAGCAGTTTATTTTCTAATTTTAACTCAATTATAACTGTAGTATTACAGCAGTTGATATTTTTTATTAAAATTCTATCTATCTAACAATAATTTTTCTAAAGAATATTTGTGTTTTTAAAGTGCGTCAAATTTCAGAGAAGCATTCAGCTTTAAACTGTTTTTGTAAGCAAAAAATCTTCTAAGTTATGAGTACAATGTTAACTTTGAAGTACCTGCTTTTAAAATCAAAAAAATATTGATTCTGATATAGAGACTGCTAAATTTAAAAGGGTTTTTAATAGGGTTTCCAATAGCAGTTTTTGGCCCTATTTTCTAAAAATTTTTCAGGGGGGGGGGGCTGACGCTCCCCAGACCCCCCGTAGTTGGGAAAAGGGGGGCTCCGTCGCCTCCAAACCCCAGTATATCAGTTTTTATTAGGAATATTTAGTCTGCCCCCTTTTTTTACCTTAGCCCCCGCCCCATTTAGCCAGTCCTAGCTACAGACCTGTGCACTGCCCCCCCCCCCCCCGGGGTTAAAACGGGGGGGGCAATTCCAAAATGGGGGGGGCACGGGGGGAAACTTTTTTGAAACGGGGGGGCAATAAAACGTGGGGGGCAAGCAGGGGGGAAAGAAAAAAAGAGAAAAAAAGGAGAAAAAAAAGAAAAAAAAGAAGGGAAAAGGAAAAAAGGGACAAAAAAAGCGAAAATAAGGTAAAAATAGGTCTAAAATGGCTTAAAATACATTGAAATAGGCTAAAAACTGCAAAAAATTCGTGATGATGGCGTCATCATAGGTCAAAAATGGCGTCATATTTTTAGGGTACTTTTTCATTTTTTGGCGGGGGGGCAATAAAACGGGGGGGGGGCAAATCTTCCAATAAAACGGGGGGGGGCATTTTCAGACCGTGCACAGGTCTGTAGCTACGCCCTTGCCATTACGTGACACAGTTTTTTACTGTGATATGTCTTTCCTCTCTGTCTACCAGCATAGAAGATGTGGCAACCACAAATAATGCATACATAGTAACATAACAATACTAATTTTAACATTTTTTTAGATATATATTTCCACAAATATTACTAAATATACAAGTGGTTGTCACCTCAGTGACTTATTATAAATATTAACAAAACTGAGGGGAATGGATAAATATTAACAAAACTGAAGGGAATGGCCCAATACCCAATACTCAACAAATCTACCTTATAATTGCGCAATGCGTTTTTAAGTTGGGAGGCGTCCTGTTGTCCTGGGATCCGTCCTTGGCATTTTTAATTTTTTTCTTTGAGAAGGATTTTTTATAACTTTTCGCTCATAATTCTTCTTCACGTTAAAACTTTTTGCACTCCTCCTATCCCTGCGGAAAATCCTATCCCTGCAGAAAATTTGAGCAAAATTTCCACTCTCGAAATTCATTATTAAAAACTGGTTATTTACGTTAAAAAAATGGGACGTCGCGGAGCGGAATTGCCTACCAGGGACCGATTCCTTTTAGATCTGTGTTATAATCCTTTTACCAGCCAGGAAGGTTATAGGTCGTTTATGACCTGCGCAGCTTTTGCGCGTTTCCTTTATAGCCCAATCCCACTGCTTGTTTATGACCTGCCCCGTTTTTCCGCGTTTCCTTTAATCCCGCACGCGAAAGCTTAATTAGCCAGAGAGATTGGGGAAACAAGCCAGTGAAAGTATGCGCGAGCCAGTTGGCTTATTTGAGTGAAAAGGAATGCGCGAGCCAGTTGGCTTATTTGAGTGACCTTAGCCCACTGGGCTAAGGCTATGAAGCAGCCCAGAGTGTGCAAAGTAACAAACAGGTTCTTTATAGCAGCGCGGGTATATATTGCGAAACAAGCCAGCCAAGGAATGCGCGAGCCATTTGGCTTATTTGAGGTTCTTTGTAGCAGAGGTATTTTTCGCTTTATTTACCACAGCGCCGGTGGATTTTATTTTATTTTATTTTATTTTATTTTATTTATTTATTTTATCCTATTTTATTTAATAAAAAAATTTAAAAATATGTTTTTATATTTTTAAAATTCCTTTAACATTTTGACAATATATATGTAATTAAGTCATGTA
>JASAMX010026562.1:0-10312 GCA_030248175.1 Microlaimidae sp. YZB2_3
ATGACAAGTTAGTAAATTTAAATTTGTAGTTAAGTCATTTTACGCATTTTTTAGAAATAAATAGTTTGTCCTCCTACTAAAATCAAAAATATATAATATACCGAAAAATGTGCAACTCCTATATAAAAAAGTACGAAAAAATAGGCCATTATAATGAGCCTCTCCATTTAAACGACACTTTCCACTACACTGGCATAGTAGCCATTTTAATTCGGCGAGTTAAAATGGAGAAGAAGCCATTATAATAGCCATTTATTGATTTCATTTTATTTCATAATATACTCAAAAGTGTAATACTGTCCGGGCCGCACGATTTTTTGCGTGTTGGCTTAATTCTGTCCAACACGGTAAAACTTATGTGGCCCGGACAGTATTACACTTGTGAGTATATATAAAGTGAAATTAAATCAATAAATGGCTATTATAATGGCTTCTTCTCTATTTCAATTCGCCGAATTAAAATGACTACTATGCTATTATAGTAGAAAGTGTCATTTAAATGGAGAGGCTTATTATAATGGCCTACTTTTCAGTACTTTTTTATATAGGAGTTGCACATTTTTTGTTATATTATATATTTTTGCTAAAACTAGGCAGAAAATCACAATTATAATGAAACTGCATTTCAGAAACAATTTGTTTTTGTGTTCTTCAAAATTATCTAATTAGAAGATTTCGAATAGGATACTTTAAATACAAAAAAATTGCATTTTTTATCGTTAAAAACTGAGAAGAACCAATTAGGATTCTTAAAAAGTATAAAAAAATTAAGAAACACATCAAAAACTGGAGATTGTGAACGCATTAAAATTATAGTAGGCTTTATTGATTACGAATAGTGCTTTTATATGTACAAGTACAAAAAAACACAGACTAAAACTTTACACATATTCGGTATCGTAAATAATTTCCAGCTTACTTTTTATACTACGAATTTTAACCAAAAATATATAATATACCGAAAAATGTGTACTCCTTCAAAAAAGTACAGAAGTTCATTTTTCCATTTATGCATTTCACTATAATGGCATAGTACCTTTTAATTCGGCGAGTTAAAATGGAGAGGAAGCTATTATAATAGCCATTTTATTTTACTTAATTTCACTTTATATATACTCATAGTCTAATGTGTGCATAGTTTCTGCGTGTTGGACAGTATTAAACCAACACGCAGAAACTCGTGCGGCCCGGACAGTATTAGACTTGTGAGTATATATGAGTGAAATTAAGTCAATAAATGGCTATTATAATAGCTTCCTCTCCATTTTAACTTGCCGAATTAAAATGGCTACTATGCCATTATAGTGGAGAGTGTCATTTAAATGGAGAGGCTCATTATAAAGGCCACCTTTTCTGTACTTTTTTTATATAGGAGTTGCACATTTTTCGGTATATTATATATTTTTGTTTTAACTATAAAAAAGACCTAAATCCTAAATTCTAAAAAAATAATAATTTAAAGCATGGGTCACTCGTGGAAAAGGTCAAGAAGGATACTTAACAGTTTTTAGGAAGGGGCAAACCAGACAACGTATTCAATCAACGTTTCTAGATGTTTGAAGAACTATCTGAAGCTTTCATTTTTAAGTTATTATTTAAAAAGCTTCAAAATTTAAGAATTCAACAATCTACAATTTTTTTAATTGTGCAGTTTTGTTGAGTGTATAATTTTTTCTTAGATTTATGACAAAATTTTGGTTTTTTCCCAATTTTCAGACTAAAAATTTCAAAACAAAGTTTATTTTGTCGTTTTGTTTTAAAAACTTTCATTTTTCATAAAAAACATTTGTTTTTAATCTTTAAAAGGAAAAGATTTAACTAAAGTCTTAAGTCAAATTATAACATGATTCAATTCTTAAGTCTAAAGTCATAAGTCTTAAGCGTAAAGTCTTAAGTTTTAAGTTATGCTGTGAAGCGGGCCGTAAGTTTTAAGTCCCCACTCTAAATCTAAAGTCTTAAGTCTTAAGCCGTAAGTCTGAGCTGTGAACCGCGCTTTACACTTCGCTTAGGCTTAGGCATATTTCTAGCGATTTTTACTTTCGGCTCAAAGTTCCCAACTTACGGCTCCAAGTTCCCCACTTACGGCTCTAAGTTTTCTATTTTTGGCTTTTTTTTCCTCGGCTCCATCGACCCTAATAAAAACAAGTTCCAAGCTTTATAAAAAGTAAGATTCAAAGGTACACCACGAATTTATTGTTGAAAAAATGTTAAAACACAAAACAGACTTTTGTGAGTTGTTTTTGCTACAAAACGTGCGCGGCTCCGACACAAACTAGCACAAAAAATGCAAAAGTGTACTCACAAAATAACTTAAGGCTGGTTCATACTTATGACAAAACGTCTTTTGGATAAAGTCCAAAAAACAAAAGTCCTTTGGTCTCTGTCTAAAGGACAAACACAGCGTCAAAACGTCCTTTGGACTTTGTCCTTTTGATTTTGTCCAAAGGAATACTGTAAGTACAAAGGACAACGTGTTCATACTTTTTGTCTTTTGGACTTTTCCCTTTGGATTTTGTTCTTCGGAATTTTTCAAAAGGACAAATTTCAAGTAGCGTTCATAGTTCGTCCAAAAGAAAAAGTCCAAAGGACATTTGGTCTTGTCGAAAGGACATTTTGGCTTTTGTAAAATTGTCCTTTGGACAAAGTCCAAAGGACGTTTTGTCATAAGTATCAACCAGCCTTTACTGTTTGTGTTATTAACAGCTGCTTAACTTAATTGCGCAAAGAAATCAATAAGCAGCGTTTTGCAAAGCAAACTTTTTAATAACCATTTAATAAATTATTTTGAAATTATTTCATTTATAGCTATAGCAAGTAGAAGCGGTGCTTTTAGTCGTTTAGGCCGTTTAACTTGCGTAAGCATAGAATTATAAAATTGATCTCACATGCCGCAGGTCTCACCCCGAAATAGGGCGTTTCCCAAAATCTTCTTTCAGCGCCGAAGCACCCGCAAAAACAAAGCTCAGCCAGTTTTTGAACTGAAGCTAAAGTTTTCCAGGCTGAAATTAAGGGCGTAACCGGTCTTCGCCAGGAAGAAATAAAGAATAAACGCGCGAGCAAGGAAAATTAAAAAAAGTTGCCGGTGGTTATGTAACCAATTGTTATTTAGTTGCGTCACATGTTTCTCTGCATGTGATTTTTTTCTCCGAGAAAGAGTGGTTACTTGAACAACCTGCTATATTCATCCTGATGGGATTAATCCTCAATTTACTAAATAATTGAAAAGTAGCATTATATTTTAATTTTTTTGGAACTTGAAATTAATTTTTTTAAACAATGTTAAAAACGTAATACTAATATAATTATCAAGAAGCGGCTAAAATAAAATAGAACCTTTTTAAATTAGATTTTAAATTGGATAATTCAGGATTTCAAGTATCTCATTTAATTAAGTAGTAAACTTTTTTTGTTTAAATGGACGAAGTATCATATTCCGGGGTAAGAACATGACTACATAAAAGCTGTTTTAATTCCGCTAAACATTCCACATAAGTCCTATGGAATTGTTTGTTTATTTGTGATGGAATGATTAATCCAAACAAATATTTTTTTTTCTGCAAATTCAAATCATTTTTTGCTGTATAATTATTATTGACACTATCACGATTAATTACCACAACTACCGCGATCCAGGAAAACATAGTTATATTTACCCATTTTGAATTCTTGAAAAAAAAACTTTTAATCAAATCTATAGGCACCTTGCACTGGAACTCAGTTTATACATGAAGTATGCAATAAACATAGCAAGTCACTATAATGGATAATTACCGTATCTCCTACTTATCTTTTGTAGTATGCAGATCAACCCTCGAAGGCGCGCAACCCTCGAACCCTCGAAGGTGTTTATTGCATACTTCATGCATAAACCGAGTTAAAGTGCAAGGTGCCTATTAATTCTTTAACTTAAATTCACAGTATTCATTTGTGCAAGTATTGTTTTGCGAAGTCCTCTTTTGTTCCAGTACAAAGAAACTTTTTTTTTAAACTCTGGACTGTTTCGTGCAGAACTCTTATCATAGGGAGCTCAAAATAGTAATATTTTGAGCTCCCTATCATAAGAGCTCTGCACCAAACAGTCCTGAGTTTAAAAAAAATTTCTCTGTGCTGGAACAAATAAGGAATTCACAAAAGAATACTTGCACAAACGAATACTGTGAATTTAAGTTCAACAATTAATATATTTAATTAAAATTTAAAATTATTTAAATAAAAGTTAACTCTTATTTAAATAAAAGTTAAAATCTTTTTATTTTCTGAAAGATTAACAATTTAAACATGGCATACAACGTGTAAATATTTTTCAATAAAACAGATTCTTTATTATCACTTATGTTTTTATTATTTATTATCACTAAACCTAATATCTAAAAAACTTATTTGGTTAAAAATACAAAATAATAAAAATATTGAGTTATTTATTTTTACACAACAAAATAGTTTAAAAATGTATTGTACACTAAACTATAAGTTTTACTTTAACACTTTTATTAGTATGTAGTTTGGAACCTTGATTATCCACTTGAATCGTGTTTTAAATGATTTTTGTAAAATTTGAACTACCTTAAACAAAATTTTCAAATAGAGCAAAAAAAAGACCGTAGGTCTAAGTTTAAACTGAAAATATACAAATTAGTTGGGTGTGTATGAAAAAATTGTTGTCAACATTGGAACTCACAAAATCGTAATTTTTTTAAACGTTAAATTTGCTTTTATAAACCTATAAGAAATACAACGTTTTTATTTAAATAGTTAAAAAAACCGTTTCGCCATTATTAAAAAATCCCACGAGCATAGTTTTTTTAAGTTGTCATATAGTTTTGGTATTTTGACACACCCGGGATGTTATCGTGTTTTTTTTTCTTGCTCGGTTTTATGGGTAAATTTAACAATTGGCCTCCAAATACAAAAACCTTCCGCAAATGCTTTATCGAATAAGCATAAAATGTTTTACATATTAAAAAATGTTCAAAAAAATGCTAATATACATATTGTTTCCTATTTTAAGGAGTTAATGAGTTCTAAGAATAGTTGTAATTAAGTATTTTTCTTGTTTTCATTGTTTACTTAAAAGTTACAAATTCTACCCACGTAACCGAGCTTATTGTATACTTCGCGAACTATACGTTTATCATTGTGTAATTACGAAAACCAATGTAACACATCCTATATACTTCCGTTTGCTTAACTGCTAAAAGTTTATTGAATATTTAAGAAATATGATTTCCATTTCGTTAGCAATAGCGTACTATGATCTTTAACTATTTTCTTCTGTTCAAAATATCCAATCACTAACGCTGTCGTTTGCTTGATGTAATTATACTAAGCATAAAAATGTTTTCTTGTTATAAACAGCCAATCAGCTTATCGTTTTAGAACTTCTTCGAGTTGGCGACTCTTAGACTATTACTCTTTTTTCCACGTACATTTCCCACATAAAAAAACAGCCGTCAGGATTCTTAAACTAATATAACATTGGTAGATGCTTTCTTTGTTTCTTAATCTTATGTCAAAGTGAAGCTTCCGAGAGTTTTTTAAGAAAAAACTTCAGCATAAAGTCTAAGATTTAATGTTATGCTATTCTTTATATAATAAAGTCAGTGTGTATACCTAACAAATATGGCCAAGGTAAGTTAAATTAAACAAAATATAGTATTATTAACGCACTTGCTTACCTGTTCTTAAAATTTAAAATTTTTGATTTTATGATGTAAAAATTTATATGTTATCAATATTTTATCATACTCCCTTCTCGTAATTTTTTTGAATAGTATTAAATCTTGTTTAATAGATATCGTTATCGTCGTATGTTGTCTTAAGAATTTAATTTCTTTCTCATACTATTCTTGCTTTTTAATTCTGTTTAATATTGTGATAAAAAGATACTATTATCTGTTTTCTAGCATATTAGCGTTTTTATAATTATATATTAAAGTACATTTATCATTATTGAATAAAGCAAATTTTAACGCAATATATTTAATCTGGAAAAACTGGTATAAAAATATTAATTTTTATTTTTATAAGTTATTGTTTTACTCGTTTTTTCATAATTTTCTATAAAATTTGTTCTATTTAATTTGATGACATTTGTGAAGAAATAACTATTGGTTTAAATAAAAGAAGAACAGTTAGAACAACCAAACACGCTTCGTTAGTGTTTAGTTGTTAAAAAAATGAAAATTTATTTATTTTGACTTAACTGTATAAATTGGTCTTAACAGTTTTTTGTACGCCTTCTGTAACGATAATTTATGTCCGATATACGCGCGGCCATTGTGTGGATTTACCACTTAGGGCTGGTTCATACTTATGACAAAACGTCCTTTGGACAAAGTACAAAGGACTTTTGTCCTTTGGACTTTGTCCAAAGGACAAAATCCAAAGGGAAAAGTCCAAAGGGAAAAGTCCAAAAGAAAAAGTCCAAAGGACAAAATCCAAAGGATAACGTATTCATACTTTTGTTCTTTGGACTTTTCCTTTTGGATTTTGTCCTTTGGACTTTGTCCAAAAGACAAATTCTAAGTAGCGTTCATACTTCGTCCAAAGGCAAAAGTCCAAAGGACGTTTTGGCTTTTATAAAATTGTCCTTTGGACTTTGTCCAAAGGACGTTTTGTCATAAGTATGAACCAGCCCTTGATGTGTTGCATACGTCTCACGGTGAAAGCATTAAAATCAATGTTTTCCATGAAAAAAAAGACATATCAAATTATTTTAAAATGTTTTTAAACTGTTTAATCAAAATTTAGAACGCTAAAATCACTCACTTAAATAGGTTTTTAATATTGTTTGTTTGTAGGTAGAAAGGTCGACGCCAAATGAGTGTGTTAAGAAGGGTTTCCTGACAGTCCCACAGCTTTTTCGCGGGATGCCTTTTTTCGGCTCCAAAAAGGATAAACACAGAGAAAAAGATGCCATTAGAGAACGCTACAACTTTAAAGATGTTTTGGGAACGTAAGTACTGATATAGTAAAGAATTTTAAGTTAGTTAAATTAAAAGTCAGAGGTCAACCAAAAGTTGTATGTTTAAAACAAACACATTTTTTTATTTTTTGGATTTCTTTCTTTGGTTTTCTACAGTTTTTTGACTTCATGTTATATCCAAAAAATTTACAATTTTTAATTGTAACACTCTGTAACAATCTAATTGACATCCAAGAATGTAACACTTTTACAAGATCGTTTCAAAATAAAATGTTAAATTTTGGTATTAAAACCCCAGAAATAACAAAAATATATTCTGAAAGTATTTTTATAACTGTTATAAGACTATTATTATATAACCATAAGTAAAAACTATTTTGAAAGTTATATTTAAAACTTTTTTTTTCATTTGTATCGTTATAAACGTCAATTTTTTTCTATGTTATATTTTGTTGTTTTGAGTTCATTCCGCGAATCTTTAGAGCCATAGGAAAATTTCAGGAACTTAAAGTCGAAAGTTAAAAAAATGGTTTGATATTACTTTTGGGATTTGGTTTAGGCTTAGGCTTAGGGATAGGTTTATTTTAAAAAAGTTTATTTATTTCACATAAAGCAGGGTACGCAAGGCCGATGTTACTCAGTACTAATTGCGCAACCAAATACTACATATAACCAAAGGTGGATAATCTAATAAAGGTATGTCACAGCGGTCTGTAGCAGCGTGCATCATAAAATCCAATTCGGGCCGCATGTCCGGCCAAAAGCCGCATGTCCGGCCAAGCCGCAGTCCGGCCAAAGCCGCATGTCCGGCCAGCCGCACTCCGGCCAAAAGCCGGCGGCCAAAACCGCACGTCCGGCCAAAAGCCGCATGTCCGGCCAAAAGCCAAATACAAGACGCATGCAGCAAAATTAACTCCCTTGTGGCCGGACGTGCGGCTTTTGGCCGGACGTGCGGCTTTTGGCCGGACGTGCGGCTTTTGGCGGAGTGCTTTTGCCGGACATGGTGGCGCGTGCGTTGGGGCTGGGCTTTTGGCCGGACGGGCTTTTGGCCGGCGTGCGGCTTTTGCGACATGCGGCTTTTGGCCGGACATGCGGCTTTTGGCCGGACATGCGGCTTTTGGCCGGACGTGCGGCTTTTGGCCGGACTGCGGCTTTTGGCCGGACGTGCGGCTTTTGGCCGGACGTGCGGCTTTTGGCCGGAACATGCGGCTTTTGGCCGGACGTGCGGCTTTTGGCCGGACATGCGGCTTTTGGCCGGACGTGCGGCTTTTGGCCGGACGTGCGGCTTTTGGCCGGACGTGCGGCTTTTGGCCGGACGTGCGGCTTTTGGCCGGACATGCGGCTTTTGGCCGGACATGCGGCTTTTGGCCGGACGTGCGGCTTTTGGCCGGACATGCGGCTTTTGGCCGGACTGCGGCCCGTTGTTTTTGTGCCGCTGCTCGCCGCTGTGCTCCTTTATTAGATTATCCACCTTTGATATAACAATATTAACAAGCAATATTATCGCTATGTCTCAGTCGGAACTTGATCCAGGGACCTTCAGTATGCAAGACGTAAGATCTTCCACTGCGCCACAAACTCGTAAGGTGCAAGCGAGCACAGGCTTTCTGCTCCAAATTTTAAACTTACGGCTCCAAGTTCCCCATTTTTGGCTCCAAGTTTCAGCTCTAAGATCTAAGTGTCCTCGGGTCCATTGACTTTTAATTATTTCGGAATCTAATAGTTAATATACTGATTGGTTTTTAAGAAGAATTAAGGATAAATTTATTTATGTCCGATCTAAAACTAAACTTTTCTAGTAGCAAAGAAAAAATCTGCATTTCAATGCCAATATGTTCATGCATGCCACGCCAAATAGCTTAATTAAGGAGGCTTTAGAAATCAAATTTTCAATAGGGATGTGGCAACGTTTTTTAATATTAACATCTTATAGTTGTTTCAGCAGTCAGTGCTGAATGTCTTTGCACATCCTGTTTTTATTACGAATAAATGAAAAAAATTCAAGAAAGAAAATCATGCAAAACACCAGCGTTGAATTGATTAGTTTTATTTTCAAGTTATATTTACAAAAAAAAAGATAATGAGAAATAGTCACCTGTTTGAGAAACGAGTCAGGGAAGAGTTCATTTTAAGTTAAAGGGTTTCTGCTTCCTGTTTAGGCAAACAAGCAAATAGTAAAACAACTATAGCCGAACACAAAATTCAAAAGACTTATTGTGTGATCAATCTTAATCTGTTTAATTTTTCAAGCACTAGCCCAATACCATTGCAACTTTTTTACTACGTAATTTTATAATACAGATTTGTTTTAATTCACGTTAGCGCTGGCGTTTGTTCTCAAGTGACAAACCTCTGGGTGTTAAAATGCGTGGGTGGGTTGTTGCGCCTGCGTATAGGTGTATGGTCAGACCTGTGCACGGTCTGAAAATGCCCCCCCCCCGTTTTATTAGAGGATTTGCCCCCCCCCCCCCGTTTTATTGCCCCCCCCCCCCCCCGCCAAAAAATGAAAAAGTACCCTAAAAATATGACGCCATTTTTGACCTATGATGACGCCATCATCGCAAATTTTTTGCAGTTTTTAGCCTATTTCAATGTATTTTAAGCCATTTTAGACCTGTTTTACCTTATTTTCGCTTTTTTTGTCCTTTTTTCCCCTTTTTCCTCCTTTTTTCTCTTTTTTCTCCTTTTTTTCTCTTTTTTTTCTTTCCCCCCTTTCTTCCCCCCCTGTTTCAAAAAAGTTGCCCCCCCCGTGCCCCCCCATTTTGGAATTGCCCCCCCCCGTTTTAACCCCGGAGGGGGGGGGGCAGTGCACATGTCTGTATGGTGAATCTAAATTAAATATTTTTTTGCTTTTAGTGGTGCATTCAGTAAGGTGTTCCTGGCGGAATTGCGGGAGCAACCGGGGACTCACGTCGCTGTAAAAGTTATTGATAAAAAGGCCTTGAAGGGAAAAGAAGACTCCCTGGAAAATGAAATCCGTGTCTTACGCAAGTAATATAATTTGTTTTTTGTAATCGCTTAATAATATATTGTAATTTGTTTTGTTTCTTTATTTTCTCCATCAGTGTCACTAACCGTTGTATTACTGGCAGACAAGTGGCACTGGCCAACTGGTCACTAACCGCTGTATTACTGGCAGACAAGTGGCACTGACCAACTGAACAGGTTAAAAGAAGAATCTCCAAATGAGTTTTTGTATGTGTTTGTGTAATATTAATAATAATAAAAATAATAATAATAATAATAATAATAATAATAATAATAATAATAATAATAATAATAATAATAATAATAATAATAATAATAATAATAATAATAATAATAATAATAATAATAATAATAATAATAATAATAATAATAATAATAATAATAATAATAATAATAAAA
>JASAMX010026565.1:0-12724 GCA_030248175.1 Microlaimidae sp. YZB2_3
TTTTTGTATTAATAATCAAATAAATAATTCCAAAAAAAAACACAAAAAAATCAATCGTAAATAGGGTAATTGCATTTTAAATCTCAATCATGGAAAAAATATTAATTAAATTATTTTGTGTACAACTATTTAAGGTGGAACGAAAACAACTTTTCAACAAATAGGCATAAACTACGATTAAAATTTAAAGGAAGAATTGTTTATTGTTTCCAGATATAATATTTCGCCTTTTATATTTCCATAATTCGATTCTGATTTTTTAAATGTTTTTAGTAAACTTAAACCCGTTTAACCTGATTGGGTTTAATCCGTTCTCATGATGATGTTTTCCTCGGTTACGACGGTGAAACCTTCGTACCACCACGTCTAAACCTTTGTTTCACGGCTGTGGTATTTTAGACTAACTAGTGTAAACTTCCCCGCGGTAAACTCCCACTCTCTAAACAGAAATAATAGTTTTAAAGTTATTAGTTCATTGTTTTTAAAAAAAGGAGCCGGTAAAGTACTTCATGGTTTTTTGAAGCAAGTTTATAATTTTACGGACGTACAAAAATATTAACGGCTTCTTACTAAAGCTTTTTTATTAATAAAAAAGCTATATTTACTATTATTTTGTATTTTTATATTTCCGTATAAGTATAAACTCACTACAAAAAACAATGAACTACTTTACCGGCTCCTTTTTTTAAAAACAATGAACTAATAACTTTAAAACTATTATTTCTGTTTAGAGAGCAGTATAACCTAAGTCGTACCTTGGATAAATGACATTTCAAAGTCTAGGAGCGGGGTCTTAGGGGGGTCGGACCCCCCTGGCGACTTTCTAGGTAGGAGTATATTCAGGTAGGAAAATTTTGAAACCTAGAGGGCATACATGGGCAAGTTGGTCCAGATTGGGGGAAGGTTCACCCCAAATTAGGGGGGTAAAAATCCGAGAAACGCAAAATACCCATATCGTTTTTTTTCTGGAGTGCATTTTACCCATATTGTTTTTCGATTTCAAAAAAAAAATAGGTAAAAAACGCTAATTTTAGGTCAAAAAGGCCTTTTTATTGCATTTTTGAGCTTTTTACTGTTTAAAACATTCATTTTGACCTCAAACTTAAGTTTGGAGGCAGTTAGAAGTCATTTTAAAGACATTTTTTTCTTCATTTTTCCAAAATTGGGGGAGTTAAACTTTTCTCCTCCCCCTACTTCTGGGGCGGGTCCACTAAACGCGTGCTGACTACGTGCTATCTTAGCACGTTGTTTGAAACTCTTGTTAATGTTTTAATTTCTGGGTTTTTTTGTCAAAAAATTTAACAGAATTTTTTATTTACATGGCACAAACTGATATTTTATTAATTTTATACACATTTGTTGTATATACAAACTATTAAAGCAATGACCCCTAGTTACGGGTTAGCAAAACTCCTAACTACGGTTTAAGGCTTTATTAAATTTTATTTCAAACAAATATGCATAAAACTCTTTAAATATTAATTTATTATATCTGAAAAAAGAGTACCATACGTTTTCACAAGAAAAAACCCAGAAATTAAAACATTAACAAAAGTTTTAAACAACGTGCTAAGATAGCACCTAGTCAGCACGCGTTTAGTGGACTCGCCCCTGAGTGAGAGGGGATTAAACCCCCTTTCTCAGAATTTGGGGGATTTAACCCCCCAACCCCCCCCCCCCGTGCCCATGTATGCTAGAGGGGGGGGGAGTCAAGTGGGGTCCAATTTCCGAAGCAAAATACTTTAAAACCATTAAAGGTTTAATAATTGTTTTTTTTTATAAGATAATATTACATTTTCCGAGGTTATTCATTTTCCGGCTTAAAATTTAGTTGTTTTTTTAATATACAGACTAAAGGTAAACCCAACGTGGCTGCAACAGTTGTTCGTTGGATTAAAAAATGCCCCCTATTAAGTAACCACTCAAATCACGATAATCTGACATCACTTTATCAAACAACTACTCTGTATTAAATCGAATTTACTTTGGCTGATAAAGTTGACGTCAGATTCTCGCGATTTGAATGGTTACTTAATAGAGACATTTTTTAATCCAACGAACAACTGCTGCAGCCACGTTGGGTTTACTTTTAATATACAAAATAATATAAATTTTAAAAATTTACTGTTTTCATCGGTTCTCTTTTTATTTTCCAATAAGGAATATTTTTTTGTATTTATAGCTATACCGCTATACAAGGAAATAAACCAATAATATAAATTTTAAAAATTTACTGTTTTCATCGGTTCTCTTTTTATTTTCCAATAAGGAATATTTTTTTGTATTTATAGCTATACCGCTATACAAGGAAATAGTGGTGTTGGTGTTAAAAATGGCGTTACAATTGTGTTTTGTTTGAAGAATTAACAAATAAAAAAGTGTTAATTGGGGTAGCTGACTTAATTTCGGCTACCTTTTTTTACTGTGAGAAGAAAAAGCGTTTGCTATTCTCAGTAGTTGTCAGTTGTATCTATGTTTCGAATTTCAAGTCATATAGATTTTATTCAGCTGAGTTATCATTGTTTTAAATAAAATTTGCATATACGTCATTATCGACCGCCCAAATTGTCAGATCATAAAATTGCGATTATCAATCAATTCTCTGTTGTCAGTTTTATCTGTGTTTCAAATTTCAAGTCATATAGATTTTATTCGGCAGAGTTATAATTGCTTTAAATAAAATTTGCATATACGTCATGATCGACCGCACAATTTGTCAGATCACAAAATCGGTATTATCAATCTATTCTCCGTTGTCAGTTGTATCTATGTTTCGAATTTCAAGTCATATAGATTTTATTCGGCCGAGTTATAACTGTTTTAAATAAAATTTGCATATACGTCATGATCGACCGTACATTTTGTCAAATCACAAAATCGTGATTATCAATCGATTCTGCGTTGTCAGTTGCATATATGTTCAAAATTTCAAATTTAAAATTTGCATATAAGTCATGATCGACCCCACAAAATGTCAGATCACAAAATCGTAACTATCAATCAATTCTCTGTTGTCAGTTGTATCTATGTTTCAAATTTCAAGTCATAAAGATTTTATTCGGCCGATTTATAATTGTTTTAAATAAAATTTGCATATGTCATGATCGACCGCACAATTTTTTAGATCACGAAATTGTGATCTTCAATCGATTCTCATTGTCAGGTGTATATATGTTCCAAATTTCAACTTATATAGAGTTGATTCGGCCAAGTTATAATTGTATTAAATAAAATTTGCATATAGACTAGTTCGGAATAAGCGTTTTTTACTCTACGAGAGAGGGTACAAAAAGAAAAAAATAAAATTTGGAAAAATCTTAGCTTTCTTAGTTTCTTAAGTTTAAACCTATACTTCATAAAAATTGCTACATGATGATATGTTTCACTACGTTGAAGTGCTGTAATATATCAGTTTGTGCTAAATAAATTTTTCTTTTTTAATTAAACGTCACAATAGTTTAAAATCACCACTAAAATAGTATTTTCCTGAACAGTGATTTTGAATTAGTAAAAATAAAGATGAAATTTTTGCTTTTAAACTAATTTTAAACCTACATCGTTTTTTTTTTTAATGTTTTGCTTGTAAAACTATTCAAAATTTAAAAATTAATTTTAAACAGTCCATTCCTAACTTTTAAATGAAGCATTTTCTGTAATTGAAACATTAAAAAACTGGTAAACAAGCGCGCCAGCAGCGCCGTACCTACGAAGCGGCAAAAAACTAAAAATCCCCAAAAACTGCTTTTGCAATATTTAAAAAAATATTAAATAAATTTTGAGGAGAAGGTGTCAAGATTTTAAACCAATAAATATTTGAAATATTTTAAACCGTAAAATGTACTAGTCGCTCGCTGTTTCTTAATTTTTCCTCTACTATGATTGGCGCTACTAGTTATGTACCCTCTTCCTAACACTAAAAAACCCTTATTCCGAACTAGTCTATACGTCATGATCGACCGCACAATCTGCCAGATCACAAAATCGTGATTATTATTAATTAATTTTTCATTGTCATTTGTTTTTCCGTTGTCAGTTATATCTATGTTCCGAATTTCAAGTTACAGATTTTATTTGGCCAAGTTATAATTGTTTTAAATAAAATTTGCATACATCTTTATCGACCGCACAAATTTTTAGGTCACAAAATCGTGATTATCAATCGATTCTCCGTTGTCAGTTGTATATATGTTCCATATTTTAACTTAAATAGAGTTGATTCGGCCGAGTTATTCAAAATCAAAGAAAGCGTTAGGAAGTTACTCACTTACTTATTACTTACTTACTCATCTGAAGATAATATTTCGCGGCCAACGGCCGCCGGAATTACACCCAACACCCAACCTCAGATGACCAATTAGAGAAGACCACTCGCCGGGAGAAAGAAGTAGTGTCTGATGCGCATGCGGACATGCAACAGCGTTTAAAATCCCGTCCCGGGTTCTAAACGCCGTTCCATACCCGCATCCGAGGAAACCTTCTCTCCCTTCTCCGAGGTATTCTCTGATTGGTCAGCTGAGAAAAAAAAGCTAAGTTTAATTTTGCGTTCGCTGGTTTTTGATTTTACCATTTGATTCAGTATCGTATCGGACTGTTCAATGTTGTTATTAAAACTATAATCTTATATTTTTATATGTTTATTGTGTTTATTTGTTATCAACAAATCAAACCTAGCTGACCTGGTTGATTTGTAGAATTAAATCGACTATTTAACAACAAAATCAGTTAATTTTTTCAGTAAAAATGGTTAAATAATAAAGATTAAATGCCATATTTTAACAATTAATTATCAGATTACTCAATTTTGAACAAACATTCAGTTTTTTAAAAGGTAAAAGTTGAATAGTGTTTGTACATTTTCTGTAATGATAAAAATTAAAAAGATTTATGCGCTCTAATTTGTTTTTTTTTAATGCGTCATAACCGCACAATTTTAATTGGCCCGCTCATGTCTCCGTCTCCTATACAAATTTACGAGGTCAGAAAGATTATATTTTAACCATAATTCTATTAAAAATGATTTTTATTTAGTATTCTAGGCTTTATTTCACGCATACTATAATGTTTTCCACTTAAAAATGATTTTATAATAAAAATATTGATTATAAAATTTAACTAAAATATAGTGTTTTTCGTTTTATCTTTACTTATACGCACATAAAAAGAGTACCAAAAATAAAGCAGTGTTCCAGAGCACCGGCGGTTTCTCCGGAGCTCCGTGAAAAGCGGAGCTCTTCTCTGGAGCTCATCTTTAAAGCCCCAAACCAAAATTTCCTATTTTCTGCTCCAAGTTCATATGGAACGGTTGTATTTGTCGTATGAAATTTTATAAAGATTTAAATAAGTTTATATTGAATTTATACAGTATCTAGTATTTTTGTTTGTTTATTTTTAAAGTTCTTCTTAATTTGCTGTTTAATGCAAAACAACACAAACAGTGCTTGCAAAAAACACATTAAGACTTATTAAAATATCCGTAAAAATTTATATCCATGCATTTCACTGTTAAAACGAGCTTTAAAATAAACTATAGTAATGTGTTTTTTTAATGAATCGTTACAAGTTTTAATTTAATATCGACGATACAGTATTTAAGAATATTTTTAAGGTATATCTTTAAAAACAGGGGCCTGTTTCATAAAAACCTTTGTAAATTCTCATTTTACAAATTTCCGCTTATTTTTTGTAAAATACACGATAAAGGTTTTTCGACTTGTAATCCAGGGGGAGCATATTCGCGCACTGCTCTGCGCTGATTGGTAGCAGCCACGTCATTTCATCTCCGCTGACCGATCAATATTCGCCGTGTGGTATATCCTTTATTATGTAGTTTACAAAAAATAGGCGGAGATTTGTAAAATGAAAATTTACAAACGTCTTTATGAAATAGGCCCCAGAAGGAAACCTAGAGCTTCGTCCTGTTTATTTGACTAACTTAACGTTTTAAACGCGTCTGCTACATTTGTTTTGTGCACACGTTTAAAGAATTTTTAAGCTCATAAATTACGAAAATCCTCATTTAAATTTGTAGAAAAATTGTTAAAGTTTTACGTTTTTAAAGATTTAAGTGACATAATGTATCACTTGCACTGTTTTAACGTTCGAATCATTTTATTTCAAAGCCTATGAACGCAAAATTAATCTCAGTTTCTTTTCCTTCGCTGACCAATCAGGGAAGACCACTCTCCAGGAGAAAGAAATTGCCTCGGATGCGGGTATGGATTGGCGTTTAGAACCAACAAAAACACAAAACCCACCCGCGAAAAAAAAAAAAAAGAACAAAAACAAAAAAAAAACAACAAAAAAGAAAAAAAAAAAAAAAAAAAAAAAAAAAAAACAAAAAAAAAAAAAAACAATCCAAATACGTATAGTATCCCAAATCTCACAATATAACTCCATAACATATAAAAAACATATGGCAGAACCCACGCAATACCCCGCGCCACCCCACCAAAGAAAAACAAATAAAATAATACACGCGAAACAACACAAATCACACTAAATATCAAACAACAAAAATATCAAAAACAAAAACACAAATAACAGAAAAACAAAAACACAAAAATAAATAAATATCCAAAAAAAATAAAAATAGCCAAACACAACGTCATAATTCAAAATTAAAAAAACCAAAAAAAGAAAAAAACAAAAGAATAAAAAAGACATTTTTCTTAACAAGATGAATATCTTCTCGTTTGCATAATGAATTTTTATGCGGGACTCAAAATTAATTTTTAAAGATGATTTCCTATAAATCTATTGGAATTTTTAAGATAAGATAAGATAAATTTATTGTACACGTTACAATACAGCAACAATTTAAGTACAATATAAAAGTAAAAAATAGAATAATCATTACAATATATAATTACATAAGTCAATAAAACATGCAAATAAGGAAAATTTAAAAAAGGGTCTGTTGCAAAGATTTAAGAGATTGATGATATTAATTCCTGAAGATTAATTTTTTTAATTTTGCTAATAAAGCAAGGTAAAAAAGTTGCCGTTACTACTTCATTAGGCAGCTGGTTCCAAAAACTGACTACACGGTTACAAAAAATATTTTGAACTGTCTAGACGATATTGTTTGCCTATTAATTTCTTACCATTATTACGCGTGCGTAATTCAGTGTTTAAGGTTAAAAATTTGTCCCAATCAATTTTTACTAAATGATTTAGAATTTTATAGCATAGTATTCAGTGAAATCGCAACCTTCTTGTTTGAAGAGTATTTAGGTTTAACTCAGCTAATCTAATTTCATATTCTACATAAGATAAAGAGCAACGATAATATAACCGGCGTGTAAAAGTTTTTTGGACACCTTCAATGACATTTATGTTTTTTTGGAGATACGGTGACCAAATGTATGGCTCAAACTCAACAAGTGTGCGCACAAAAGATTTAAAACAGCGCAATAAAACATTCATATCTTTTGTAGAAAATGATCAAAAAACTCAAGGCCAACTCTGCTCCAGGCTTTAGATGCTATAACAAGGCAGTGGTTGCTAAATTTTAAATCAGACGAAATATTTATGCCCAAATCACGCACTTGGTTAGCAGAATTTATTAGAGTGTTATTTAATTTATAATTAACATGAGGGTTTTTTTGACCAATGTGAAGTATATTACACTTTTCCATTGCTATATTCAGTTGCCATTGAGACGACCAGTAACAAAAGTTATTTAAAAAGTTTTGATATGCTAAACTAGTATTAATGTCATCATAACAACAAAATATTTTAGAGTCGTCCGCAAATAACATGGCAGTGGACTCAGAACCCAAGGATTCAGGGAGGTCGTTAAAGAAATAAAAAATAATAAGGGACCTAGGACACTTCCCTGAGGGACCCCGCTGGTTCCGTATGCAAATTCAGAAGTTACGCATTGATTATTATTGGGCGCAGTAAAATAAAAAATATATTATATAGTATTATATATTTTTGGTAAAATAATTTATAATAACTTTTTGCCTACGAAGTGTAAGAAAATCAGTTAACCAGAAAAGTAATTCATATCTAATTTCATAGGGGGCGATTTTTTGAAGCAATTTGGGGTGAGATACTGAATCAAATGCTTTAGAAAATTGAATATACATGACGTCTATTGACTTTTTTGCATTTAAAGCTTCTAACCATTCTAATAGCGTACTCAAAAGTTGCAATCCAACTGACTTACCCTTTAAAAACCCAAATTGATTGTCACTGATTAGTTTGTTTTTAAGCAAAAAATTTAATATTGAGTCACTTACTATACTTTCGCACAATTTAGAACAGTTCGAAATTAGTGATATGGGTCTAAAATTCTTTTTAACACAGGAATCACCTTTTTTAAAAATCGGGGCTATAAAAGCGTTTTTCCAAACAGACGGGAAAGAACCAGACTGCATTGAAATTTCGAAAATTCTAGCTAATGGGCAGCAAAGGGCGTCTGCTGCATTTTTTAGGTAAAAAGAGGGAATATCGTCAGGAGTCCTTGAAAATTTTGGAGGAAGTGATTTTAAATTATCAAACACTGTTTTAACTGCAAATTCAACAATATAAAGCATTAAAGTTTCAGTAACACGACTTGGAAACTCAGGAAAATGGTTATTATCCTTTGTAAAAACACTACAAAAAAATCAATAAAAAGTTTAGCTATTTCTACTGTGTCATTAGAAAAAGAACCATCTTCTCTTTTTATTGGTCCAAAATTAGATGGCTGCTTTTTAAGCTTACTTTTGGTAAAGTTGTAAAAATGTTTAACGTTTTTTGATTTTACGATATCATTTTCAAGGTTTTTATAAAAAATTTTTAAAGAGTTGCTGTACTGCCGAGAACAAGCTAAA
Organism: Microlaimidae sp. YZB2_3; assembly: GCA_030248175.1. NCBI lineage: Eukaryota > Metazoa > Nematoda > Chromadorea > Desmodorida > Microlaimidae > Microlaimidae sp. YZB2_3. The sequence continues at coordinate 8,823 of JASAMX010026565.1, forward strand.
TCATGGGTGGCGCTGGAGCGCCACGGGGCGATTTAGCCCCGTGGCGCCGCGCCAACCATTATTAGAGAACGTGGGTAAATTTTGAAATTCAGAACCTTATTATTATTATTATTCCAACATTCCATCCTTAAAAGCGATATTCCTCATTCGTTACTGATTGATCAAAAATAAACATGGGCTCATTAGAAAGAAGAAGGAATTACGCAACTTTCTTAGGAAGCACTTTTTTTATTTAGGTCCTTGTTATTGATTTATTGATCAAAATAAAAAATTTGAAAAATAGACAAATAAAAACTGCCAACCGCACAATAACAGCCTTTTGGCAACAATAAGGATTGTACAGAGCAGACAACCAACATCTTCTCATAGAAACCGCACAAAAAAAAGCAGACCGGTTTTAATTGGTGGCAGAAACGGAACCAGTTCCCAGCGCCATCTGCTTTAACCGCGCGGAAAACGGCGAAAACAACAAAGTACTTTTTTTAATTCTTGCATTACTGATGACAAAATTAATTCAAAGTTTTGTTTATTAAAAAATAATAATAAGCGTCGGTGGCGCGGGAGCGCCAACGGCCGGTAATCATCGGTGGTGCGGGGTGCCATACTGCAATTTAACCCACGGCACCGCGCCAACTATATTTAGAGAACGTGAGTAAATTTTGTAATTCATGTTCATCATCTTCTTATTATTTGGCGCACGGCATCGCGCCAACTATATTTAGGGAACGTAGGTAAACTTTGTCTGGAGCGCAACTGCACCGCACTAACTATAATTAAACAACTTGGGTAAATTTTGTAATTTAAATTCATCTTCTTCTTCTTATTATTTTTTATTTACAAAAGTATATCTCGGCAACAGAATGATTATAAACATATGTCATTGCGCAGCTAAAACTATAGTTTATTAGGCTATTTTTTTATTTAGTTCAAAAAAAGTGGTAGAATAGCCTTGAAAAATGCTCTAAGAATAGAGCAGGAAAAAGGGGCGATTTTTCCTTGGGTGTATGTTTGGACAGAAAAGATGTGGACTAGGCTGAGATGGACATTATGTGGACTATAGGAAATTTGCATTTGGTTTGGGCAGCCGCTCACTAAATAAAAATTTCTACCATATGATAATGATTTGTTTATACATTGATCTAATCACACAGCATTGTTGCATGTTTTTTAGTTTGATGAAATGTCAATTTAAAAATCATACTCACAGCAATCTTTGACAACCGCGGAATCGCCACTTTTTCAAATTTATAGTTGTTTTTTACACATACAAATATAACCTTCTAATTGAAAAAGTGGCGATTTCGCCCTTGTCAAAGATTGCTGTGAGTATGATTTTTTAAATTGACATTTCATCAAACTAAAAAACTTGCAACAATGCTGTGTGATTAGATCAATGTATAAACAAATCATTATCATATGGTAGAAATTTTTATTTAGTGAGCAGCTGCCCAAACCAAATGCAAATTTCCTATAGTCCACATAATGTCCATCTCAGCCTACTCCACATCTTTTCTGTCTAAACATACGCCTGGGGAAAAATCGCCCCTTTTTCTTTCTCTATTCTTAGAGCATTTTTCAAGGCTAGTAATGATTTTTAGAATCAGGAAATTTTTTAAATATTTTGTAAAGTCGTTTTTTTTTCGGTTTGCAATCATGGGTGGCGCGGGAGCGCCACAGGGCGATTTAGCCCCGTGGCGCCGCGCCAACCATAATTAGAGAACGTGGGTAAATTTTTGAAATTCAGAACCTTCTTCTTCTTCTTCTTCTTCTTCTTCTTCTTCTTATTATTATTATTATTATTCCAACACTCCATTCTTAAAAACGATATTCCTCATTCGTTACTGATTGATCAAAAATAAACATGGGCTCATTAGAAAGAAGGAGGAATTACGCAACTTTCTTAGGAAGCACTTTTTTCATTTAGGTCCTTGTTATCGATTTATTGATCAAAATAAAAAAATTTAAAAATAGACAAATAAAAACTCCCAACCGCACAATAACAGCCTTTTGGCAACAATAAGGATTGTACAGAGCAAACAACCAACATCCCCTCATAAAAACCGCACAAAAATAGCAGACCGGTTTTAATTGGTGGCAGAAACGGCACCAGTTCCCAGCGCCATCTGCTTCAACCGCGCGGAAAACGGCAAAAACAACAGAGTACTTTTTTTAATTCTTGCATTACTGATGACAAAATTAATTCAAACTTTTATTTATTAAAAAATAATAATAAGCGTCGAAAATAATAATAATATTAAATAATATTTAATAATATTAAAAAATAATAATAAGGTGCGGGAGCGCCACGCGCCGGTAATCATCGGTGGTGCGGGGTGCCAACTGCAATTTAACCCACGGCAACGCGCTAACTATACTTAGAGAACGTGAGTAAATTTTGTTATTCATGTTCATCATCTTATTATTATTATTATTATTTTTACTTTAAAAATTATAATTGCAATCATTGGCGCACGGCATCGCGCCAACTATATTTAGAGAACGTAGGTAAACTTTGTCTGGAGCGCAACTGCACCGCACTAACTATAATTAAACAACGTGGGTTAATTTTGTAATTTAAATTCATCTTCTTCTTATTATTATTTTTTATTTTATCTCGGCAATGGAATGATTATAAACATATGTCATTGCGCAGCTAAAACTATACTTTATTAGGCTATTTTTTAATTTAATTCAAAAAAAGTGGTAGACTAGCCTTGAAAAATGCTCTAGGAATAGAGCAGGAAAAAGGGACGATTTTTCCCCGGGCGTATGTTTAGACAGAAAAGATGTAGACTAGTCTGAGATGGACATGATGTGGACTATAGGAAATTTGCATTTGGTTTGGCCAGCTGCTCACTAAATAAAAATTTCTACGATATGATAATGATTTGTTTATACATATATCTAATCACACAGCACTGTTGCATTTTTTTTAGTTTGATGAAATTTCAATTGAAAAAATCATACTCACAGCAATCTTTGACAAGCGCGAAATCGCCACTTTTTCAATTAGGTTATATTTGTATGTGTAAGAAACAACTATAAATTTGAAAAAGTGGCGATTTCGCGCTTGTCAAAGATTGCTGTGAGTATGATTTTTTCAATTGACATTTCATCAAACTAAAAAAAATGCAACAGTGCTGTGTGATTAGATCAATGTATAAACAAATCATTATCATATCGTGGAAATTTTTATTTAGTGAGCAGCTGGCCAAACCAAATGCAAATTTCCTATAGTCCACATCATGTCCATCTCAGACTAGTCTACATCTTTTCTGTCTAAACATACGCCCGGGGAAAAATCGTCCCTTTTCCTGCTCTATTCCTAGAGCATTTTTCAAGGCTAGTTTAATAATATGATTTGGATATTTTCGTTTTTTAAAATTTATAAATTTCTTAGAAACAAACTTATCAATACAGTCTAAAATTTTAGGAACAGGGTTTCTTCATGTTAAAAATTGTTCTTTATATTATTTTACAGATTTAATTTTGAGAAGCGGAGTTGTGCTTCATACTTTTTCTTTACAATTAAACAATGCAGTAAAAATGCAATTTTTTTCCTAAATTTTTTCTAATTAAACAGAGACAAATCCCATCCTTCTCCTGTAATGTTATTTACTTTTCAATATGGAAGTAATTTTTAATTAAAATAACCTTGTATCCAATAAGAACAAAAGTAAAACGGTCTAAAAATATAATTTAAAATATTTTGTTTAAAACAAAAAAATTTGTAATAAATTGTTGCATATTTAAATTGAATTTTATTTCTAGCGGCTTATGCCTAAAATTTTTTTGTCTCCTTGCTACTTGCTAAGTTTACTTTTGGGAATTGATTCAATATTTTGACCAGTGAGACTTGACAAAATTTAATAATACTTTTAAAAGGTTTATACAATTTTCTT